>MU616564.1:7184-82184 GCA_025201705.1 Dissophora ornata
CGGATGTGGGATGTCAAAACAGGAGATTGCCTCCACACCTTGAGCGGCCATGGCGGCATTGTTTCAAGTGTAGTGTATTCGCCCAAAGGATATCAGATTGTGTCTGGCAGTGATGACAAGACAGTGCGTCTGTGGGATGTTGAAACAGGATATTGCCGTCACATCTTGAGCGGCCACAGCGACAATGTTTCTTGTGTCGTGTATTCGCCAAACGGAGATCAAATTGCGTCTGGAAGTCATGACAAGACAGTGCGGCTGTGGGATGTTGAAACAGGATGTTGCCTCTACACCTTGCGCGGTCATAGGGACATTGTTTCGAGTGTCGTGTATTCGCCTAAAGGAGGTCAGATTGTGTCTGGCAGTAGGGACTCCACTGTGCGACTGTGGGATGTTGAAACAGGAAATTGTCGCCGCACGTTGAGCGGGCATAAGAACAGTGTTTCTTGTGTCGCGTATTCGCCAAATGGAGATCAAATTGCGTCTGGCAGTAATGACGAGACAGTGCGGTTGTGGGATGTTGAAACCGGAGATTGTCTCCGCACCTTGAGCGGCCATACCAGCAGTGTTTGGAGTGTCGTGTATTCGCCAAACGGAGATCAGATTGCGTCTGGCAGTGATGACAAGACAGTGCGGCTGTGGGACATTGAGTCGGGTGAGTGTCGTGTGGTGATTAAAAACTACTCTGACTACTCTTTGGAAAAAGGCATCTTCTGGATGGTAACTTCCGACGTTAAATATATTGTTGCTGGATGTGGTAGTACAGTGCGGGTGTTGCATATCGTTGAAGATGGGAATGAGTGTTGCGCACGGTTACATTGGAGATCCCCGCCAGTGATGCTTACTTTATTAGATACATCAATTCAAGGCGTGGGAGGGTTAAGCCGTCTGAATAAACAGCTCTTATTGCAACGCGGGGCCGTAGGTGAACCGGCTCCGCTGTAGATAGAGCATTTGCGAAGAGAATGTGAAGATAGCTAGCATGATAAACTCTTGCACTCATCAAGCTGCTGGACACTGAAGTTTGAGAATATTCCAAAAACCAATCCTACCATTGGGAAGCTGGATGAATCCACCGCTGTCCTTTAGTCTGACTAGATGACGAATATCCAAGCAGGAGCTTGTCCACGAAACATGTGACCCGTACAACGGCTACTGTGCCCAAGCTACGTGTGAACCGCTGAGGACTAGAGCAAGAAAGACCAGCCTTTTGAATGATTCCAATACACTTTTCTACATTGTGTTTTATTCACGAGGTTGTTCTACAAACGAGAATATTCAATCCCACTACAGATGGCCCATCCGCGACTCACAACGAAATCATCCTCATGAACAGTCAACATAGCACAGTGCCTTGACCTCCATGCTCTTGGAGAAGACCCGCAGATATTCCTCAAAATGAAGCAAGGCGATGCACAGAGGCGGTCGATAAAAGCAAGTTAGAGGTGTCCTCTTTTTTTTGGACGTCAACCAACATATACATACATACGAAACACATTACTTTTTTTTATTTGTTAGTATTTCGATCTGCGCTCGAATTGTTGTGTCAATTGAAGCATTGTGTTTATGAATTGAGAACGGATGTATGAGAGATGTGTTGATGTACCGCTTGAGAATTATGAAAATCAAGTTGTGTGGACAAAAGAAAGCGTCGTTTCTAGATGTTCATGAAAGTTATGCGGTTCGGAGTTTTGTTTGGAATTATCGCAATTGCAGTTTATTGCTGTGCCAGGAACAAGTTCTTTCAGTACCCACCAGCATGATTACAGGAACAAAGACCAATTCGACGCAGTCTATGTGGGTTGGCTACAAACAGCAGGGAAATGTTAAACAGATACGATTACAGGAGAGTTCTTGACTCGATGATCAAATTCTGCAGATCCCTCTCATCTACCTCTCCGCGCAACATCGGCGGAGCCATCGAAAGGGCGTCGACTCTTTGTGTCCGTAATATGAATTCTTGAAAATGCTTTTTTATTTTTTGCCTAACTTTGCCTTGTCTTTTTTTTTTTATCCGCGTCTTACGCGAACAGCATCTGCAAGATCCTCCAACATCTTGACAGTATCTTCCCAATCCACACAAGCATCCGTAATACTCTGTCCGTAGGTCAATGCATCTCTACCCTCCGGTCCCACATCCTGACGACCTTCCACCAAATTAGATTCGATCATCAATCCAATAATCGACCTGTCACCAGCACGGATCTGGTTTGATAAATCAGCCGAGACCGACACTTGGTTCTTGTGCTGCTTCCTCGAGTTTCCATGTGAGCAATCCACCATAATCACCTCTGGCAACTTGGCCTTGACCAAACCCTCTCTCGTCTTGTCAATGAACTCCTTCTCGTAGTTGGGTCCACCGTTACCACCACGCAGGATCAAATGGCACAACTCGTTACCCCTTGTGTTGGTAATGGCTGCAAGTCCTTGCTTGGTCACTCCCAAAAAGTGGTGAGGCTTGGCAGCAGCACGAATAGCATCGAGTGCAATAGCAATATTACCATCTGTTCCATTCTTGAATCCCAAAGGGAACGAAACTCCAGAGGCCAACTCTCTATGCAACTGTGACTCTGTCGTACGGGCACCAATAGCGCCCCAGGAGATCAAATCCGCCAAGAACTGTGGAGAAATTGTATCCAACAATTCACATCCGACAGGGATACCCATGTCGGTCAATTGACACAACAGAGAACGAGCAATACGAAGACCCTTGTTGATCTGGAAGGTGCCATCGATATCTGGGTCGTTGATCAATCCCTTCCAGCCGACTGTCGTGCGGGGCTTTTCAAAGTAGGCTCTCATGATGACAAGAACTTCGCCCGAGATCTGGTCGGCGACGGGTTTGAGAAGGCGGGCGTACTCGAGTGCGGCTTTGGGGTCGTGGATGGAGCAAGGGCCGACAATGACGATGAGGCGATCATCTTCACCGCGGAGGATCTTGGCAGCCTGTTGGCGGGCGAGCGAGACGACCTTTTTGGAGACATTAGACTATTTTGGATAATGGAATGCAAAAAAAAAGAGTTAGGACTCATGGACATGTAAACATAACAGAGATAAGAGGTTTTGATGACTCGAACAGATTTAAAGCAAAAAAAAATGCCGAGGGTGTTTCTTTCTTTCTTCTGTTTACCATAGGATGTTCCTCCTGGATGATCTGTGGGGGCAGGAGGGGAGAGTAGCCGGAGACGCGGAGGTCCTCCATGAATTCGGGTGCGATCTCTTCTTTGGAATGCATCAGAGGAACGGGCGATTCGGGACGTTCGGTTGAAGTTGTGGAGGGAGACATTTTGTCGAGCGTATTATATAGTGGTGGAGAAAAAAAATTGATTTCGGTTTGTTTACAGTGAGATGGTTGTTTGTGTGATAGATGAGGTGCAGATTGAAGATCGAAGGGGGTGGGGGTGGGTGCGGGTATAGTCCTGTGGGTAGTGCTGGTAATTAAAGAGCAAAGAAGTAGAGGGTTAGAAGGGTGGAGGAAGGAGTTGGTGCCTGGCCGGACAGGGGTGGCTATTTATGTGAAAACGAAAGGGCCCGTTATCTCTCGGGTTTGCGATTAGTCGATGTGAGCTGTTCGGCCCCCGCGCACTGCATGCATGTGCGGAACTTGATGAATGGGAGTGCGATCGGTAGGTTCTCCCATCTGCGTGGACCGAGACAGGGCATCACTGGTTGCTGCTGTCTCGGTCCGTCCGCCACTGTTCTAGGAGGAAACTCTTCGAGTCATCGAATTTGTGGTTGCTCGCCCCTCCTCAGGCCTCATTCTCCGATCCAACAACATGGCAATCTCCACTCAAATCCCCGCACAGCGACACATGAAGATTGATCAAAAAAATTAAGGCACACAAACGCCTTGACTCATCATTTTCTGCTCTGTTTTTTTACATTTTAGTGTGTACTCCACTCCACGCCATCCTGTCGAGTCACAGCAAAAAATAAAAAAAGTTCGAGTCAACAACGACGTGTCCGTGTCCCTCTGCAGATCCTCATTCCTCTGTGTCCCCCCCTTTTTTTCCTTTGCTCCCACTAACTTGCTCTCTTGTTATCGAATTGACAATGTCGCCTTCTCTTTGCAAGCCCCGACAACTCATTTTCTTTTAGTTCTCCGGCAACTCGTTCACCTGTCGCACCATAGCGCAGCACAATCTGGAGCGCCTCTCTCCCTACTACAGTACTTTGGAGTGTATCTTTTCTCTTTTAATTGTCTTTTTTCTTTTTTCTTGTTTTTTCTTTTTTGTGATCGTTCGATATAATTAAAATGAAATCAGAGCAAATAAACAACATGATTATCATCTCGCAATGCTTATTGGCCCAGACATTCATTGTTGGCCCTGTCGCTCCTTCTCTCGCTGTTCTTTCAATTGTTGTTGATGCTTCGCTTCTGACGCCGCAATCGCCGCCGCTGCCATCGCTCGCACCTTTTCATCCCGCAACCGATCCTTTTCCGCCTTCTCCTTCTCAAACCGCTCCTTGCCCAGTTGCATGATCCGTTCCTGCTCTTTCAAAGCATCCCTGTCCCGGTCCCGCTCTCGTTCCCGCTCGCGCTCTCGGAGTAATTTCTGTTGTTGCTGGTGTTGTGAAAACGCCTCAAACGACTGGAACTCGCTCATCCTGGGTGTCATCGGTAGCAACGGACTCGACAGTCCATGAAATGCATTCGTTACAGGCGTTGATACCGCAGACGCTATTGACGTCGGTGTCGATACTCCAGGCGTTGCACTTGCAGATGCCTCCTTCTTCGACTTTTCCTGCCGGCCATCAAAGTGCTTCTTGTACTTTGCAATCTTGACAAGTTCATCTGCTCCACTCGCTGCCAACTCTTGACACAATACTCCTCGAATGTGCGCCAAAGCCTCGGGCGTATCGTCCGCACCAAGCCACACCTCCACGCGATCGCCTCTGGCTCTACGAGCAAACACTAATTATTTTTCAAACCAGGGGGGTTAGAAATCCATACACTACGTACTACACATACAGTAGCACATTTTCGCTAAAAGCATCGCAAAACTCACCGGCTCCGGTTCCCTCGCCGTGATGATCCAGAACGTCTCCAGCCATCAAAATCAAAACAGTCTCCCAGACAATGTCCAGCTGTGCACGCGGTGGACATATCGTCAAGCGACCTCCATACTTGTTCTTCGGATCCTCCCACATGGGCTTGATTCCCTTCTTGAACCAATGCAAATTTTGGTTCACCTTCATGGTTGCAGGTCGAACACGCTCACGTACGTATTTCCAGGATGTAGCGAATTGAGGGACAGTATGACATGAAAACAAGGGCGTGATGGCGCTCGAGTACGCATCGTGGACTCCAGACTTGTCTTTGGCCCGAGATGTATCCGAGAAGAACAATGTCCTATTAAAACGATACAACGAAACGTACGTCAAGATTATATTTCCTTAAAACATCCAAGGTCAATAATTTCGCATTGTGCATTTTTTTTTTACCATTCATCAGAAAGAGGCATCTCGTCTGGATATTGCCTCGCTGACAAAAACGAGCGGATGCGCTCTAGCTCCTCCAATTGAGCATCTCCTTTAGCCCAGTTGGGGAAAAAGCCATTCTGGATCATGGGTGTTGTCACCATCTGCAAACGTCCATAATAGTCGTCGTCGTCATCACCAAAATCGCCACCAGGGGTCATCGGTGTGCGAGGCGCATGCATAGGTCGCATCGAGAAATAGTCTGGCGGTCCATCACGCGCGCTTCTGGGTGAGAACATTGCCTGCCCACCCTCACTCAAAGTCTGTAAGTTGTTGTTCTGGCGTGTGCTCAACAGTCGTGCAGGGCGAGGACCGCGACGCTTCAAATCTGACTCAACAACGGTGCTCATATTAGGGCTGCGTGGTGCTGAAGCGGCTGTTGGGCTCATTGGTGGATCTACCGCGGCTGAGTGCGAAGGAGCAACATTGCTTGGGGGCTCGACCACAGGGGCAGGAGCAGATAGAGAAGTGGGCGCAGCACCATTCGCGGAGGGTGGTCCTGCGCTAGCCAACGTCATATTATGGGTTGGTACCCAAGATGGCGTCTGGGGCACAGGGGGGACAGATTCATTGGACGACCCTTGACTGGAGCTGTTGTCGGCATGAGCGCGGCTGCGGGACCTAGACCTAGACCGCGATCGAGTCCTAGTCTTTTTAGGCTGATCTGTGGCCCCGCTTTGCTTGCTACCTGCAGCATCCTGCTGTTGCGTCTCGTCCAGTACAGCCGACTCTAGTTGATCAGCTGCCTCCTTGTCCGAGTCCTGCTGCTGAGTACCGTCCAAGCTTTTGTCCTTGCGATTCCTATGACTTCTAGAGCGACGGCGACGACTAGGTGTGGTAGGTGTGGTAGGTGACCCTGGAGTCGACTTTTCTTCCACGCTGTTATTTCCTGCGAGGTTTAAAGGGGGTGGCAGTGCTTTTCTGGGGCGACTAGATGAGTTGGCCATAGGGTTGGGAATCTCTGCAGCCGGTGCAAGTGGTCCTGTTGCTGCTGCTGAAGCTGGAGTGTCTTCCTTATCCGGAGTCGGCGAGAGGAGTTGGAGGGGGCGCTGGGTATCTGCGACAGAGGACTTTCTTTGACCATTCGTGGCAGCACCATTACTCGACTTGATTTCAGCAGCACTCCTCAGGCGGCTGTTGGGGGGCCTATAAGGCTGCGAGGGTACTGGCGAAGCAATAGCTGGTGGCTTCGAGGACAAGTCTTCGTCCAAGCTCACCATAGAGGCCCATGACATACGCTTGTCCACAACTGTATTGCGAGTGGCCGGCCGTGTTGAGTCCTGAGCAAGCATAGATTTCTCAGCAACTCCAAAACTGTGCTGCTCCGAGTGTGGCTGCTCTGTTGTGGTTTCCTCCTCGTGCTCATATTCATAAAACTCAAAATCATGCACGTTTCCAACTGGAAGTCGATGAGCACAAGTGATCCCCTGTTGCTGACCAGGCAGCTTGACAGAGATGATCGAGGTGGGATAATAGAGTGCGGTGTGGTGATAGGCGAGCTTGCGCTTGCGCGCGAATGGAGAGATGGGTAGCGAGGTCGGGCCAGCCGCCCCTGGGAGCAAAAGTCGAGGTGAGGTGTATGGTGAGGGGAATTCGTGAGGGATGGAGTAGGCAAAAAATGGTGGCACAGAGACGTTGGAACGGTCACGCGCAGTCCTGCCCGAAACCAAGGAACTGGGTCGCGAGGAAACCGATGGGGAAAGAAGAGGCGCCGAGAAGGTGTCGCGGAGAGGTGTCGAGGGAGCACTAGCCGAGTCCAGTGTAGAGGCCCGCCATGCAGAGTCCAGCTGCAGATGGGCGAGACCTTGTCCTGGAGACTTGTCAGCGGGCTCCGGCACCGATGGCTGTGAATCTTGCGTGGGCGAGGATGTTGCAGGGGTGGTCGATGTGGTCGAGATCTCATCTGCAAGTTCTTCAGAAGCTGCGTCTAGAACCACAGAAGCGGAATTGACTTCTGATATAGCCGGTAAAGAAGCGCCAGAGTTAAACACGTGTGATGATCTTGCTCTTGTCTCCGACGCGGCGGGTACTCCTGGGGCGATCGGGGTAATAGATCCTGCAGAGGCGTCTGTGTTACTGGATACGACAGCGAGTGGCGGCAAATCCATCAAGTCCGTCGAAACTGCTGCAATGGCCTGCTTCAGGTCCTGCACAGTGACAGTAGAGCCGTTTCTACTATGTGTGCGATAATGAGTCTTGAGGTGCTGCTGGTTTTTTGGCGGCGCCAAAGATCCATTCGTAAGAGATACAGAGATTCGGTGGTTCTCGCCATCGGAGAATGCTGGCGCCGAGGACGCTTTATCGGTGTCGACCGCGTTGCTGGTGTTGGTGTCGGAGGAGGAGGTGAAGGTGATGACTGTTGAGGGTGCAAGCACACTTTCTTTGAGATCCTTGTGAAGCCCGTTACCATTGGCGGGATGCGCCGAGGATGGTGGGGTCTGTGGTTTTGGAAAGACAAAGTCCGGGCGAAGACCTTCGCCAAGTCCGCGTGATTTTCGTCTAGCTTGCATCGCGGCCTTGACAGCAGCGGCGGAGGATGGGGCTGCTGATGCATTCGACTCTGCGGCGACTAGGGCGAAGGTGGCTCCTGCATCTGTTCCTGCAGCGGCGGCAGCGGCGGTTGAGATTAGCTGATGAGCCTTTGGGGAGGATGATGGGACTTTGTCCGACTGGCTGGAGGCGGACATTTCGTGGAGATCAAAATTCTACGGCGGACACTTTCTAGGTCAGGTTGCGGGGTAGGATGAAGCAAATTAGCGCGGGCTGAGGGGATGAGTGATGGACAGATTATGGTAGAATGCAAATGAGGATGCTTTTGAAAAGAGACTGAGAGAGAGGAGGAAGAGAGAAGAGAGAAGAAAGAAGAGAGAAAGAAAGAAAGAGAGAAACAGTAAGCAGAGTGGACCAGCGGTTCTTCAGCGCTGCTCTCTCTCTGCTCTCTGCGCTCTCGTCTCTCTTCTCCGCAGAGAGAGTTTTTGGATGTGGGAATCTGGTGTAGTATTGACTGAATACACCTTTAATGCCCTTTAGAGTTTATGATTCTGTAGCTCTTTCATATCACTGTCCTCGCCCTCGTTTATGTTGTTCCGTCGCTGACATTTATTGTTACTGATGATGTTGATGATGTTGATGATGTTGATGTTGTTGATGCTGTTGCTGTTGTTGTTGTTGTTGTTGTTGCTGTTGTTGTCGCGCTGCCCCACCCTTTCTCTCTCCCAATCCTCGTCCCGGATGAGTCTATGTAGCTACCGGGGAGTCACCCTCTGCAACCCATTATTTACCCGCATCATCGCCGCCATGACGCCGATCTCGGTCAAACACGCGACAGAAAACAGGCTTAGACACCAATGTGTCAAAGCTACTTTTATTTTTATATTGTGTGGATCTGATCTAATTGCGAATAGCCGATTGCCCGAATGGCTGGTGATCCCCCTCCTCGCGCGTTCTTTGGAATACGTCGTGGCATTACATCCCCTCAATCACACACACACACACCCCTGTGGCCCATTTCGCAGCTGAAAGTGTACAAAAAGACCCAGAGAAGAGACCGAGAGCAAGAGGGAGATTATGAGAGACAGAGAGGAAGAGAGAGAGAAAGAGAGAGAGGCGGCGTCGTAAATTAAAGCGCATTAGCGATGGTGCAACCTATCCACTTCTTGTCGATAAATGACTCTCATGAGCATGCTCACCGCCTGAGCTGAGCGAGGACTGATCCCGAAACGCTGTGAGCACCACCTCCACCAAGCATAGAGGACAGGTTCCCCCTAGCCTCGCTTGCATGTGGGATATTGCTGATCTGCACACAGAAAGAGGCCACTCCTTTTGCCACAAAACAACAACACAAAAACCAAAAGAATAGTGTGGGCGCCCAAATGTCATAATAAAGTTTCTCGAAAGAGAACAAAATGAAATTTCATTCGACTCGCGTCCTGGTCTTGCGCGACCGATTGCCGGGCGCCGACTGATCCACCGGCAGCCTCATTTGAACAGAAACCACCAGGACCTTTGGGGGAGGGGAGGGGAAATGGGCGTTTCGGGACAGCACATGTCTGGAACCTTGATGACAAGCCATGCAGACCTGCACGAGAGCAATGAACACCGACCACATGCTGCATGACTTTAACCTGCAACTGACAGCACGCGCGTGGACGGCATTGTTCCTGTCGTTCCCTGATTTCCTCGATTCATTTTGCACAACGGGAGGGATATTGCGAGGCGCATCACCAGCGCGCTTCACACTCGCTTTCCTCAGCCGCTCCACTCCTTCCTTTGCTCTCTCTCTCTCTCTCACACACACTCATTCTCTCGCTCTCGTTCTCTCTTTCTCTCATTCTCAATCTAGTCCAGTGTAACCACATTTGTGCAAACCAGTCGGCATCAGTTATCAGTTATCAGTAACATCAACGCCGACAGATTCATTTGTGCGCGTGTTGTATTTCGTTCTTTTTTGTTTTGTACGCATCCTAAAAATAACAGCGCGCCATGACAAGGCTCGGTCAGGCGGTCTAGCAATTGGTGAGGGGATACTTGGAACCAATAGGAAAGAAAGATGTAGTCGCCTCTCTCATCGCCGACTTACAAAGTCGCAAAAGGAAACAAAAGTGTGAATGGATACGAGTAAATACCTTGAAGAACAGAACAAAAGACCCTCGAGGTGGTACCTGCCCACGTCCGCGCTCGCGCCTTTTTTTTTTTTTTTTTTTTTTTTTTTTCCTGTCGTCTGAACAGAGATATTGCATGAACAATGTCGACCTTTCGCCCGCGTTCGCCAATATCATGCTGCTCATTAACATGCATAATCGATTCTTTTTTCTTTCTTTCTTCTTTAAGGAAGGGCCATATGTATTTTTTAGCGGTGCTCATGTGGACGCGGCTGCTGCATGGAGAGCATTCTTTAGCCCCTCTTAATTACGATTGCATTCCGAAGAAGGATAGCGTATGTACTCTACATGGATAGGACGCGTCCCTGCTCTACCCGTAGAAGATGAGCAGTATGCAAAGTTCATATCCGTAGAAAAGCAACGCGCGGGCAGCCCCACTTCGGCGCAAATTCCCATGATGTGGAGAGAGGATCCCTTCGCGTACCCCCGTTTCCTACTCAGACTCGTATTTTTGTACATGTATTTCGTCGCAACGGACGGACGAAATAAAATTTTGTGCCCGTCCCTGGGACGTTCGTTGACGATAGTCCGTGGGTACTTCTTCCTTCTCTCTCCGTGCTACTCTGTGTTTCTGCAAGGACAAAACTGCCTCCTTTGACCTCCTCAACTCCCCCCTCCCCCCTCCTCCTCCTGTTCCGTCCCGCTCCCTTCCCCTCCCTTCTTCGCTAACTCGTCGTTCCTTTTTTAGCCGTTGCCGGATATTTCTCCTTCGTTTTCTGCCCCATACCTCTCGCCTCATTGACAATTCGTCCCACGTTTCTGACCCATACCAAATCAACGAATGCCGAAATCATACACAGGAAGCGTCGCAACGGTAAACAAAACCTCATTCCAATCCGAGCAGAGCAAAGGAGAAGGGGGGGCATATGGCAATCGTTGAGATCTTGAAGATCCGAATTTCAGGAACCAGGAACTGCAAAGACCTTGCAATGGAGCCATTTGAGAAATGGGCTTGCTCTTCATTCCGCAGTGCTGAAACCACGCTGATCTCGAGAGGAAAAAAAACAACAAACAAACAAACGCTGGATCGGATCCATATGCTAACGTTCGCCCCCACTTTTTCATCTGCTTTTGCACCAATAGGACCAAGCATTGGCCGGATTCACTGGCGGTGCAGTCTCAACAATATGTCTCCATCCTCTAGACCTGATCAAAACACGCTTCCAAGGTAAAAAAAAAGACATCACAAGGAACATGATACCTTGATCTGCCAGGTGAAGAGGGCTACGTTGTTAACAGACCTGGAATGTTTTTTAGTCAACGCTTCGCAATCATCACCTCGGATCGGAGGCACACTCCGCAGCTTTCAACAGATCTTCAGGAATGAAGGCTTCCGACACGGACTCTACCGTGGATTGACACCGAATTTTGCAGGAGCCACTGTTTCATGGGGCCTCTACTTTTATCTCTATGCGGGCATCAAGGCTAAAATGCCTGTTGATCCTAACACAGGGAGACTTGGCCCTGGACAACATATGACTGCCAGTATGCTCGGAGGTGCAATGACGGCAGTGGTGACGAACCCGTTCTGGGTGATCAAGACGAGGATGTGTACGACCAAGAAGACAGATCCTGGCGCGTATCGGAGCCTCGTCGGAGGGCTCGTCACACTGGTCAAGACCGAGGGTATCAAGGGCTTGTACCGTGGCATCGTGCCAGCACTTTTTGGAGTCAGCCATGGAGCAGTCCAGTTTGTGGCGTATGAACAATTGAAGTACTGGAGACAGGAGGTCAAGAGGAAGAACTGGGAGAAACACTTTCTAGAGGAGATCCACGGCAAGTCGAGTGCGCTCATCTCCGGTACAGAGGGCGGTGTTCAATCCTCGGAAAGGACAGGAGTCACCATGGATGCAAAGACATTTGAGAAACTGAAAGAGACGAGGCTATTGGAGATGAAGCATGACTGGGAGACACTTTCGACAGTCGAGTACCTGTGCATGGCTGCGTCTTCAAAGGTCGCAGCTACAGTGGCAACCTATCCTTACCAGGTCCTCAGGTCGAGATTACAAATGATGAGTAATCCGCAGAGTGGAGTTGTTTACACTGGAGTGATTGACTGCGTCCGTAAAATCAAGAGGTAAGAGCATCTCTCTTTGTAATGAAATAGTTCCAATGATACTTGATACCACTGGAGCTAAGTTGGTCTTCAAATTGCCTGGTTATTTTAGAGCGGAGGGACTCTTAGGATTCTACAAGGGCGTGGCACCAAATGTGATCCGAGTGCTCCCAGGGACATGCATCACATTCCTTGTCTACGAGACCGTCAGTGCTTGGTGTCGCAAACATGCTCGATATGGGGCTCACAAGGAGCAGCGACGACTTGCGCCACCAAAACGAATTTGCGCGGCGCCACTGAGCGTTCAATGGATTTGATCCAATTTATACACTTTTTTTTTTTTCCTGCATACTTTTCATATCATGTTTTCATAGACAAGTGGGGGACTCTTTCCCAAACAACATTCGCATTCGCATCATTATTCTTTGTGTTTATTGTTATGTTTCTTTTTTTTTATCTGACTATCGGAGCGATCCGCGGCCACATAATGACTTATCTTTTAATGACATCCACGACTCTGAAATAAAGAAAAAAAATGTGAACGATAGAGACGATGCCGATCCCGCAATGGCGGACTGGGCAACTCGATGACCAGTGACTTTTTTTTTAGACCCTTCTTTGTGAAGTGATGTGTGTGTTAATATACAAGTGTGTTTTTTATTTTATTTTTTATGATTGCTTCCATTCATGGAAAGCCTCTACAGTGCCAACCAGTCCCGCATTCCAGTTTCCTTGCCCCGCCTGCTTGAGTTTCCTCCAGAGCGACTTTTCCCGCTTCTGTCTCCTCGATGTTTCCTCGAGCGCATTCATCACCTGCAGAAATTCCTAAAGATTTCATGGAAAAGAAAAAAAAAAAAAAACATCGCAGGATATGTTAACAAACACTATTGATCTGAGCAATTGAGAAATTCCCCTGACAAGTTTCGACTAATGTCCTCCTCCCGGATCTGGGGACCTGCGGTCATATCCATGTATATTACGGTAACAAAGTTGCCTGTGATGGGTTGTCCCTTGCATCCTTGTATCCTTGATAGATCCGCAATGGGTCGCTTGATAGCGCCCTCTCTCTATATCCATGAGTTCCATGTCCCCTGACTGTTGTTTTGTGTTCTGCAACTGTGTGATGCTACTGTGAGTAATCGTTATTCCTTTTTTTTTTACCTCATCGCGAATGAATAGCGGTAAGCCATACTCGATCGTTCTCCGAAACCTCTGCAAGGACTGATCAAGGGCCCGAGCATCTGTCCGTAACTGATCAGCCACTAATGAATACGCTGTCATCGAACTCAGCACCCCGCCTGTGAATCCCAAAATCGACTGGGAGACTGGAACGACCGTCATGTCATGGATGGGGCGGTAGATGATTTTTCGTAGGGGATGGAAGAGGGGGGAGGGGGGGAGAGAGAAAGAGTAGTAATTGGAGGGATGCGAATGCGGGGAGAACGGGAAAACGCGTCAACGTTGAAGTTGCATGTCAAAAAGGCTAGATTCCAAGTGGCTTGGAGGGTGGGGGGAGGCAAGTTTTCAGGAACTGGGGGCTGTCGGCAAAAGCGCGATTGAGCTGGTATCACATTCACGCGTTTCCATACAAGTTCGCTCCACACAACACAGCACCTCTCCCTGGCAGGCTACGAGTCTGCATGCGAGACCGCAAGATCACGGGGGGGAAAAAAAGGGCGAAGGGTCGAGTAAAAAACGCTCATTTATTTACTATTTGTTCCTTGTTCTATCCGGTCAGAAAACCCGTCTGAACAAAAAAAAAAAAAAATACTTTGGTGGGAAGGAAGGGGAGATTGAGAATGTTTGTGTGAAGAGAATCGAGTCAGGAATATCCATGGCGCTGATTTTTGTTTTTATTCCAAAGCCATCTCCTTCTTGATCTGGGCAATAGCAAGACCCTACAAACATGAAACAGAAATGAATATCAGCTGTTAGAACCAGCGAACAATAACTACTCCATCCTTCAAGAGACGCACGCCTGCCACAGCCGATAACTTACGGGGTTGAGACCCTTGGGGCAAGTCTTGGCGCAGTCTACAGAAGAGTAAGAGAGATGGTTATGATAGCAATCGGTTAGTACCAAAAGGGCAGGGCCAGTGCATTCACTTGCACTTTGTGCTAAACAGTCAGATTGCAAACTTACTCATGATGGTGTGGCAGCGGTACAGGGAGAAGGGGTTCTGAAGAGCTTGGCGACGCTCAGGGCCGAACTGATCTCTGCTATCAATCATCCAGCGGTAAGCCTGCATCAAGACAGCAGGTCCGAGGTACTGATCAGAGTTCCACCAGTACGAGGGGCAAGAGGTGGAGCAGCAGGCGCAGAGAATGCACTCGTAGAGACCATCCAACTTCTTGCGGTCCTCAATCGTCTGCAAATTCTCACGCTCGGGCTCGGCAGTCTTTTGCTTCAAGAAAGGCTCGATCGACTTGTACTGGGAGTAGAACTCGGTCAAATCGGGGATCAAATCCTTGACAACGTAGGCTAGATTGGACAAGGAAATGGATACAATGTCAGTGGACAGTCGGACAAAAAGGACGCGTCATAAAACGTGTTATGGGACAAAAACATGGTAATGAATGGCACATACTGTGAGGCAAGGGGTAGATCTTGGTGGGCTTGGCATCGACCTCGATCTTGCAAATGCAAGCCAAGGTGTTGCGACCGCCAATGTTCATGGCGCAGGAACCGCAGATACCCTCGCGGCAGGAGCGACGGAAGGTCAGCGTGGGGTCGATCTCGTTCTTGATCTTGATCAGAGCATCAAGCACCATTGGTCCACAGTTGTTCATGTCGACCTCATACGACTGCAGCTTGGGCTTCTCAGCAGGCTGGTCAGGGTTCTGTTCCCATGCGCAGATTGATGGATAGTCGTGTGTCGTGTGAGTTCGGAAATAAAACCCCCCCATTGAATAAAAATATATAATTTTGTGTTAGTTTCGGAGTCCATCGCCGAACTAGGGCGGTCCTGAATCGCGCTTCGGAGAGTTAAGAATCACGGCAGGGAAAGCACACGTTACCCAGCGATAGATCTGGAAAGTCTTGGTATTCTTCGCAGGAGCTTCGGTAGCGAAGGAGCGCGCAACAGCAACGGGGGCCTATAGCATGGACAAAATGACGGAGGATCAGTGCTCTGCTCGGATGTCCAGAAACGAGCTCATGACGTGTGCCACCGGAACGGGAGAAAAACGGGATGCGGGCCACTCGACTTGGAGTTGATCGAATGCGAGAATGGATGGACGTGCAGGTGTAAAAGAGAGCGTCAAAGTGGAGAGTGGAAGGCGGAGGAGCGGTTTGGTCCGCGATGGTGACGATGCGTCGAGGGGATTGATGGTATTACCGATGGGATGCTGTACTTCAAGACAGGGCGCGTAAGTCCGAGGGCGGACTGCTTGACAATGGAGAAGGACATGGCGTAGTTTTTATTTGTCTTTCCGACAGGGAATAGATATGCGGCTTGGAGTGGAGAGGGAAGGGAGAAGGGGCAGTTTCCGGCAGGCGATCAGGGACAACCAACAATGACCAGAGGGGAGGGAGGATGGGCAATGGTCGCTAAAGGAAATTGATGGAGAAAGCGAAAAGAGGAGGGGAAACGAGAGCAAAAAGACCGCTCGGAATACAGCGCGAGACGATAAACAAAGCCAAAGGGACTTGTCACATGATTTTAACCCAATTACCCTTCCTCGTCGCATTCCCCTTAATTCACACAAGTCTCGGAGCTGTACCTCCCTTTTTTGGACAGAGCCGTCGTGATGTTGGACACAAGCTCCTCAACGCTACGAGGAAGCAGACGGAAATGCTTCGTAAACTGCGGATTGGGAAGACACGTCGAATCTGAGTGAGGGGTGGTCAAATCAGAGGCGTTTTTACCATGCGGATCGTACGTCATTATCGTTATTCAAGCAAAAACTCATATGTCTCTTCACTGATCAAGTCGCCTGGATGCGTTACCAGATTCATAACATCTAAAGTTCCTAAATCCTGCCTCAAATATAATATGCCAGCTGTTTGTTTATTGCACTATTGAGTAAGATGGATAGGCCAAAGGCTTCTTGAGCATCTCACCGCTTGCAGACTTTTACAGCAATCCATCCTCTTTGGCAAGATCTTTAACTACCAAAAGATCCCTGGACATCTCCCCTGCCGTTAGACCACGCTTCCTCAAATAGTCCCCTTTCTTCATCCCTTGGTAGAGCCACCAACAACTGGAATGTCTTTGAGCATGCTTAGAAAGGAATCGCGTTTCCTCATCTGGCTTTCTTCAATGGCAAGGCCGTTGACAGCTGGAAGATCGTTGATATTTTGACCGAAATTGGCTTCACGCTTCTCAAGCAACTTGCTGGGGTTGCCAAGGACTGGAACTGGGAGGCTACTGAGGATGTTTCCGGCGCCGACGCCACGTTTAACAAAGGACTCATCGAGGTCAGACTTTGGAGTTTTCGCGTTCTTGGTGGCAGCAGATCCTGGGAGGATTCCTTTTAAGCCATCCAGCAAGCCACGTTGGGCAAACCGGCTTGGTGCATAGAGTTGAGTACGCTCTTCAGATGCGTAGACAATTGCGGCCACGGCAGAAAGTAGAATGATGGAAGAGATCTTCATGATGATGTGTTGTGCGCAGTGAAGTGGTTATTACTGTGGGATGTGGGAGTGAGAAAGTGAACGTTGAATAATGGCGGGAGAGTGCTCGAAGAAAAGCTATTGAATTTATACGTATTTCTCAGAAGGCCGAGCCTAGGATACTTTCCTATAGGCGGGACATACCCACAAAGAAACCAGGCAAAGAAATATCATGCTATGAAGGACCCGCACTTCTCCTTTCTGGTTATTGGCAATATTGCTTTGGCCCCGAGGATATCTCCTTTGTTTAGACTGCGTCTTGTAATTTCATAGAATCGGGCAAAGCCCTGCACGGCCGCCACTATCGTGCAGTCGTCTATCGTAAAGATTCTATCCTCACGGCACACGCAAGGGCTCTTCAGTCTGCGTTCGTTAGACTGTGCACCTCCTGGTTTACTAAACGACGCCCTCAGCATCGATCAGGTGGACGACATTTGAAGCGTCTAGGGCTGCACAGCAACTGTGCCTGTTCACGTGCTGCGAGACAGTAGTGACAGTAGTGCAGATTCGCAGCACAGACACGTCCTGTCGCCCAATTACGATAAGTGATCTCTTTCGCTCTGCCCTGATTACCCTGCATGCACTGAGCCAAACGGATCATGCTGCATTCCATCCGCTCCTCAGGTCATCCTTCCAAATGGAGCTCACGCCTCTACTCCTCCTCTCTTACCACCCTTACGACCTCGAGATCCTATCCCGTTGCGAGGACCGGCTTCCTGATCAGCAAATGGACAGCCAGAATTCTACTCCCAGCAGAATCTAGATTCCTCTCAACTGGACCGCCTTCCTCCAACAACAGCAATGGCCACAGCGACAGCAATAACAGCAATCCCACCGCCAACTCTATAAACGTCAGGCAGCGCAAGAATGGGACTTGGTTGCCAAAGTGGCACGCGCTCACGCTCTCCAAGGACCAGCGCTCAACCACTAGCACGTTTCAAGCTTCAGCGAATGGGGAGCTGTCGCCCAAAGTGGAGTCTGTAGAAGAGGAGCCGATAGGTGCCGCCAAGTACCTACTATCGCCGCAGACAGCTCTCGCTGTATTCTTGCCCAAAGGCTTCCCGGAATCTGTCACACCCAACTACTGGAAGTTTGCAAAGTGGCAGTTCATACACAATGTCGCTGGATCGGTTACATCAGGTTGGTTGATCTTTGGGGGGAGATTATCGTGAGAAAATCAGAGGGGAAATGATCATCAAAAGGATCGTTGCCTATCCTAAACGTATTAACACACCTTACTCTGCTTTCTAGTCATCTCGACGCAGTCATTACTCTTCGCAATGGGTCTAGGAGCAGGATCAATACCGATGGCCGCCGCACTCAATTGGATCATCAAGGACGGGTTGGGCCAACTGGGTGGTGTCGTGTATGCATCGTTTGTGAGTGACAAATTTGATTCCGAACCGAAGCGCTTTCGGTTCCAGGCTACAGTGGCAATGCAGGGCGCCAATGTCTTGGAACTGCTAACACCACTTTGGCCCAGCTACTTTCTGGTGATCGCATCCATATCCAATATCGGTAAGTGAACCCCCTTATCAGTGACATACAAGCGCCGATCAGTTATCTTGATCCCCAAAGCAGTCATACTGATCTCGATGCCGTGTGTCAATAGGCAAGAACATGGCATGGTTGGCAAGTTCTGCCACACGGGCACAGATGAACAAAACTTTTGCACTGCGAGACAAGTAAGTGTTCAGAGGGGCTGAGATATTATAAAACGGTGCTCTATGACTATGATGGACTCACAAGTACCATTTTACTGACCACAAACAGCCTGGGCGATATTACTGGAAAATCTGGATCTCAGACGACTGCAGCAGGGCTTGTTGGTATGCACCTTGAATATTGCTTGGCTTGAATACACCCGTGTCTTTGACATACTGTTGATACTGACGCTCCCTTTTACATTTTCTCTGCCAACATTTTGGCGACCTTCAGGAACGGGGCTAGGTGTCGTTATTGCAGCCTTGATGAGCCATGTCTCACAAGATCCTACAGTCCTTCCTTTGGTCCCAATGTGCCTGACATTCCTCCCGTTCGCGGTTTTCAACATCTACGCCAACTACCGAGCGAGTTATTATGTTACGACGTCATCTCTCAACGTTCCACGAACGGAGGCTGTGTTCTACAGCGTCCTGAAGGAGTTGGTATTGGAGCATCAAAACTACAGTAAAGAGAAGCCCTCAGTCGCTCATTTGCAACAACAGCTGGAACGCTTGGTCTCAGTCCCAATGGAAATCGCACATGAAGAGGTCTTTGTAACAGCCTACCAATCACCATTCCACGTCGGCATCGATATTGAACCATCCATCACACGATTCACAGGTCGAGGTGATGAGATCGAGGCGCTAGATAGGGCACTCAGACAGGCGGACTTTTTGAAAAAGGAGCGGTACTATATTATGGTGGATGAGTCAATCAAGGGAAGTAGGAAAGCAGGACCCTGTAATGGCAAGGTCGTTATCTGGTTCGACAAGAGTGCAAAGGGTAGTGATTTAATCCAGGGATTCTATCATGCCTGTGCTGCAAGGACAATCTTGGAACACGGCAGCAAGCTCCATACATCGACAGAATCGAAAATGGCTGGAGCTGAGGACACTCCTCATGAGGAGAGTGAATGGAACCGGGCTGTCAGGATGGCTCATAAAGAAGCGATTGAAACCGTACCAACGCTAGTAGAGGTGATGGACCAGAAGGGCTGGGACACGTCCAGCTTGTTCTTGACGGATGGCGAGCACAACCGCATTCAGCTGGGATAACAGAATAGACGCATTGACACTATAGACCATACTTGCCAAGCACAGCAAAATAGAGTCCTGAAACACCGTGAGGGTCCTCAAAAGCAAATAAAATTGATCCCACTCTTGTATTTATTAGGACCTCCAACGAGGACCCTCTGTCTCTCTCTCTCTCTCTCTCTCTCTCTCTCTCTCTTGCTACCCCTTACTCGCTACGTACATTTTATCTTGGTATTGAGGGCGGTATGGCAGGTTTAATACTTTTTCAGCGGATATATTTGGGAGTAACGATTTGGTCCTTGACTGGTAGCGCTGGAGCCAATGGAACGCGGCTTCGGCTACATCTTCTCACGTCCAGTTTTCGACGAGCCATTCGTTTGAAAAAAATGGGGGGGGGGAGGGCTCGAGATTCCGTCGATATTTGCATTGTGTGGACCGTTAGAAGGGAATGCGGGAGTGATAGTCGGAAGGACTATTATCAGCATATTACTGTCAGTTTATTTCTTCAAAACGACCGATTGTGTCTTGGCATGAAGGGTTGCATTGATCACATGCTGCTTGTAATCCTAGGTTGCTTCTCACCGCGTGAAATGGGCATAAGCAGGACGCGAGACTAGCGTGGTGGGCGCAGTGAAATGGCGCTTTGGTTCGGAAAGTCGCGTCTCTCTCCCCTGCGCACTACTGTGCTGCTGCTGCGCTGTTGCTGCGCACTTGCTACTACGCTTGGCCTTTTTTCTCCTTTTATAGGCGCCCTTTCAGGCCTTGTGTTTTCCTCCCCCCATTTTCCATTGAAACGAGCAGGATGCTTGTCCGTTGCGTTCAAAGATCAGACAGAGAAAGCAGGATGACAAGGATGCGAAGAAGAATGGCCATGTGTGATTGGTTAACGTTCTAGGAGGCTATTTTATTCAAGGTTCCGACGCTTGCGCCCAAGCGCTAGCTCGCCTTGGCGTGCAGTCAGATATACGCGTGCGGGATAAATCAGGCGCCGTGCAGAATATGGTTCACATGTGCTGGAACGCAAGGATTTCTACGCGCACGCCGAATGTGCCAGGATCAGGGGCAAACTCTGGTCGCGTCTATTTCGTTTTGAACCTTATTTGTAGCACGTTCATGCATTTGGAAGATGCGTCTGTGAATATCGTTTGATACTACTCTTCAATAGGGATAAATCTGTGACACCACAACAAAAGTCTGAAAGACATCTCCAACGCTCACCAGCGTGTTCCATTGCTATAAAAAGGCCCTGGTTGGCACACTCTGTTCTCTCCTCAACTGTCCAAAACACACTCAACCTTCCACAATCCAATCAGCACAAGACTCACCACGCAAAACAATCATGGCCTCTACTCGTCGCGTCGCTATTGTCACAGGATCCTCTCGTGGAATCGGCCGTAGTATTGCCGTCCGCCTCGCCCAGGATGGCTTCCATGTCGTAATCAACTACCAGTCCAATGCCAGCAAAGCACAAGAGGTCATCGACGAGATCGCAGCCCTGCCCACCACTCGCGTCGCTGGCGAGCCACAGGACCGCGTACGCGCCATTGCCATCAAGGCCGACATCAGTCAAATCGATGAGGGACAGAGACTACTGGACGAGATCATTGCCGCGTTTGGACGTCTAGACATCGTAGTGCTGAATGCAGCCTGGATGATGGCCCAGACGATCCACGAACTGACCGAGGACTCATATTTGCAAGCCTTCGATACAAACGTCAAAGGCCCGCTCTTTTTCTTAAAGAATGTGCAGCCGTACCTTGCCCAAGCCCAAGAAGATCAGAAGCATCTGCTTCCGGTCCAGGAAGGAGGCAGCCCAGTCGGCGGATCGAGAATTATTACAATTTCGAGCAACTTGACAAGCGTGTCCGCAGTCAGGGAGAACTACTTGACCTACTGCGCGACCAAAGGAGCGCTTGAACAGATCACGCGCGTCCTGGCCAGGGACAAGGCGTTCGGAGGCAAGGGTATCACGGTCAACACCGTCGCACCAGGTCCAACCGATACGGAGGGTTTCAGGAGTGGCAAGGACGAGGCCATGCTCGGTTTCTTTAAGACATTGCATCCAGAGGGACGCCTGGGACGTCCTGACGATATTTCAGGTGTGGTATCCTTCCTTGCGAGTGAGGATTCCAGGTGGGTGAACGGACAGACTATCCGAGTCAATGGTGCCATGAGCGTTTGAACGATATATTTCTTGCTCTAGTAGTAAATAGTTGTGACCCTCGTGTTACTGAAGATTAAATTAAATGAGAGCGAGAATGACACGGATATTATGATCAGTAAACAACGCGACAAAAAGGGGACGCGTCTTTGGTTTAGCTGGTGCTGTGAAATGACGCACGATAGAAGACGAGACCCGGCCATGCTAATGCCTCTGTGTCGGCTACGGGAGAACTCTGGAGGATAAGCAAAGAAAGTTTCCTGCCCGATGTACATGAAACTCAGGAGGTGGGACGCAGATGTATTTCACTGTCCCCGCATATTCTCCAGAGCTATCCAAGGGGCCGCAGATCGAAGAGGGGGAAAACGGAGTGCACGACAGTTGAAGTATAGCGGGGCTAGGAAATAATACTAACAATATCAACAAAACTCTGCTCCTGTATTTTGGCGTCTGTATAATCGGAGCGTGTGTCTCCACGGCCGGAGCACCGGAAAAAGACATGCATCACAGAATTGGGGTCCCCAATACACGTCCCCAGACTGATCCAAATAAAAGGAGGAAGATCCGTCTTATTTCTCACAAGTGTTTACAAATCACTCTCCGTCTCCGTGTCCGCCTGGCCTCCTTACCTCTGCTTATCCGCATAAAAAAATAACTCACCCCACCGCGTTCTCTGTCTCTCTCTCCTGCATACTTTCTTTTTATTGCCTAACTGACGGGGACAGTCTAGCAACATCGGAAATAAGTGCCACTGGGGACATCCCACAGCTCGTCGCGTGATCGCTCTTGTGCTCTATTATTGTCATTGTGATGGTCCAGACATTGCAACGGTTTGGGCCAACTGAGAGGCATGTTTGTTTTTCTTGTTGTACACAAAGAGTCTCCTGTATTCGCCAATCACTCTTTTTCATTTGTCCTTTCACAACCTTTTGTTCTGCAGTGGAAAGGTTACCTTGCTCTTTTATTCCTCCTTGATCCGGATATGCGACACACATATCATTCATTTCATTTTTATTTTTTCATCCACCTTTCTTCTCGCACTATCAGGCGGGTTTTCTTCTGACACTTGAAATTTATTTGGCAAACTAGCAAAGAACGCTGCGGTGGCCTCTCTTCCCCTTTTTCGGATTCTCCGACATCTTATCAATAACATCTGCCATCACCGACATCATCGGAAGTAGCGCGTCTTGGATTATCCCAATCACAATCATATACGTCGTAGACATTCAGCAACACACACGCTCTTTCCTTGACAGCGGTTTATGTTACTTGCGCCATCGCACATGCAGAGCCATGGCAGGATGAGTCTTTGGACCAAGCTTATAGGTGCGCTGACAGTGTTCCTGGTGGTATCCAATGCCGTCGTCTCGGCAGGCGTCGATGTCATGAACCTCCCGCCCAGTCATATCGACCTTTGGTAAATTACACGCGTCCACGTCGTTCTGTCATCTTCATCCAACGGATTTATCATTTTCAATTGCGCCGACACAGAGGAGCTGGAATATTGCGCACGCGACATCTCTACCTTCTCATATCCCCGTCCACTCCCTTCTTTTGCTTTCCGATTCCTGGGGGGAAATCGTAATAGTCCGAATGCATACCTGCTCGAATTCAGCAGTGAACCCGGTGGATTCTTGGCTGCTCAGGAAGCAAGGGCCATCAAGGCCAAGATCCGTGGGATGAAGAGCGTCCGGATCCGACAAGAGTTCGGAGTGTTGTTGAATGCGATATCTGTCCAAGTCGAGGATCAGGACGAACTGAGGGAGATAATGACACTACACGAGGTTGTGAGGGTGTCACCCTTAGTAAGACTCTATTTTTTTCCAATTCACGGATCTTGATTTGAGTTGGTAGGTTACTTATGGTACCTCTTCGTTTTCCTATAGACAGTCGTGTCGCCGCCGGATCGGGTCCAACCGACACAAAATGCCCTGGTCACGAGCGCGTAAGTGGATCAATGAATGGTAAACGAAAAGGTCTATTAAACCGATGTTAACATTCGTTGTTGCCCCTCACGCACATCTCAGGCTCAACATGACAGGCGTGACGAGAGTGCACTCGGAGCTGAAGTTGAAGGGCAAAGGCATCAAAGTCGGAGTCATTGGTAAAAAGAAGTGCGAGATGCTGACTGGAGAACATGCGCATTTTTGCATGTTGTACACACCACTAATATCCCACTTGCCCATACTCTCTCTTTATGTCTTACTCACTGTTTATATCGTCCTTTGAAGATACCGGTATCGATTTCACTGTAAGCACATAGGATCTCCCTGAATTTACTAGACCTTATGTTACCGCATCTCTAGTTTACGAGTATAACTTTTCTAACAGTACCACCTTGGCCTTAATACGGATTAGCATCCAGCACTGGGAGGTTGCTTCGGTGCGAATTGTAGAGTAGCGTATGGTTACGACTTTGTTGGAGATGACTACAATGGCAAGAACACACCCAAACCTTCGGAGATTCCGATGGACTGTGCCGGGCATGGTTCCCATGTCGCGGGTATCATCGGTGCTTCAAGTGATATTATTGTGGGCGTTGCCCCAGAAGGTATGTGTTTCGATATGCCACAGAGCGCGTTTTTTCAAAAAAAAAAATATATATATATATATATATGCGAAGCATGCCACTTCCAGCACTAACTACCACACTCAAACTGCCCTCGTAGTGACTTTAGGGGCATATAGAGTTCTGGGTTGCGAGGGCAGTACAAATGACGACTTGATCCTCGCGGCGCTCGAACGCGCCGTTTCCGAAAAGATGGATGTCATCAATCTCTCCATCGGAGAGTCCAATGGCTGGCCCTACAATCCCTTGTCTCGGGCAGTCAGCAAAGCCAAGGCGATGGGAGTAATTATCACTGTTTCTCAAGGCAATGATGATAAGCTGGGGCTGTTCAGCGCCAATTACGTGGGGGAAGGTCCTTCCGTGATGGCGGTGGCCTCTATAATCAATACGAGACTTTTGTTGCCGTACTTTACCACGTCCTTGGAGCCTGACTATCGATACCGTATGTCCTCCCCCCTTTTTTTATTTATTTTTATTTTTGGCTATTCATCATGGTTGTTGCTGAAAACTCGCTTGAGTAACTTGTAGTGCTCATTAGGTCGAACATTCCAGGACTCAATTCAACGTTGCCTCTGGTGGCGGCTCTGAACGGTACCCAGTTTGGACTAGGATGCGAGTCTTTCCAAGTCGACCTGACAGGAAAAGTCGTTGTTGTCATGCGTGGCTCCTGCAACTTTTCAGTCAAGGTGAATTTTTTTAAAAAATTTACTTGCACAGTCTGCACAGTCTGCACAGTCTCGACAAGATTACTAACACGCTTGTAACAAACGAACAATGCAACGGTGCAAAAATAGGCTCAGCACGCACTTGACAAAGGTGCAGTCGGAATCCTGTTCGCCAACAACGTCCCTGACGTGTTTTCAGCCTCTATAGGGCCTCTGATATTCCCTTACGCGGGGATTTCTCAGGCTGACGGCCAAAGACTGTTCGATTCTCTGAAAGCCAACACCAAAACACAGGACGGAAGAATGAGCACAGAAGTCATGTCCTTCTTCAACGTCACTCCCATACCGTTCGTTAACGAGGCCGGGGGATCAACGTCGCAGTTCAGTTCTTACGGACTCGATAATGAACTCCATATCAAGCCTGATATCGGCGCCCCTGGAGAGAATATTTATTCGACATGGCCCGTTAGGAATGGAAGTTACGCCACACTGTCAGGGACTTCAATGGCTAGTCCTCATGTAGCAGGAGCTTTAGCCCTCGCTTTACAGCACTTCCGAGGCATTACTGGGCGCTCGACCCCCCCGACATGGCCCCAGGTTCAGCGGATCTACGAGACGTTTAAGAACACAGCCGAACCTTCACATGTATTCAAGAATCACACCCCTTTCGACTTGTTCGCAGATACCGCTGAGCTCACGCAAGGGGGTAAAGAGTCGGGCCCAGTAAAACCTGCAGCGATGAGTGGCTCTGAAGCGATTACTTCTGTTGCGAAGCAGGGATCCGGAATGATTAATATTTATCGTGCGCTGACAAGTCTTGGATATGGCCTCAGATCCACAAAAGCTGAAGGAGCCTTGGGAGCTGGGGAAGGCAATGATGGAGCTTTTCCTCCAATTCGCTCAACATTTGTCTCCCCAGCATCCCTGGAGTTGAACGATACCGAGTTTGCGTCCGGTCAGCATCAGATGTTGACAATCCACAACTATGGCTCAGAGACCGTTCAGTACGAGCTATCTCATTTGCCTGCAGAGTCCTTGCACGAACTCTCGATCGAAACCAAACAAGTGAAGCTCAAAAGCAGCAACAATTATACTGCACCGTCCCCTGATGAGAAAAAGTATAATGTTCAATTCGTGGATGCCGAGGCCAAAGTCGTCTTCTCGTCGAGTTTTCTAACGGTTCCGGCGGGAGGACAGCGTCGTGTGTCCCTTAGGATATTGCCGCCACAAGGTATACCTGCCGATCAGCACTGGATCTACTCTGGATACATCGCCGTCCGCGCAGTGTCTGCTTCAATGTCAACTGCACAGGAGAGGGTCTCCACCTCGGAACTGATCCACGTGCCCTATGCAGGTGTCAGAGGGGCAATGAAGACCCTACCCATCTTCCTGCGGCCGACAGCTACAGAACTCCAGGCCAATAACCGAACATCGCTGTGTCAGGTCCTCGGGAGTGGAATTGCAAATGCGACCGATTTTGTCTACTCATTCGAGGGCGAGAATCTTCCGATCCTTTCCTTTTGTGTTATGAATCCAACGCGCTTCTTACTCTTGGATCTCATCAGTGCAGGAAAGAGAGACGACCTAGACATTAACCGATCTCTGGCGGGCAAAAGCGAAGAGGCGCAGAGCCTAGAGGCAGATTATGAAGTTTATGGAAGGATAGCCTCCAACGACTTTGTTCCTCGGTCTGAGATTACATCGATTGTGTCTGCGATCCAATGGGATGGTACTTTGGACTTGAAGGAAGGGCACGATAGTAATAACACGTATCCGGTCAAAGACCGCGAAATGGTCCATCATGAGCCAGGCAGGGATCTCATTTACGGGATGCGTGCCAAGACTGCCAACGACAGACAAAATGAAGTCTCGGACACGGGAAACCGTTTAACGCAGCTAATTCAACGTGACGACACGGAGGCTGGCAGCTTAACAAATGAGAGCAGAAATGATGGAAGGGGTAAACATAGAAGCAGAAAAGATCTCAAAGGCAAGAGTGCTGAGGATCGCTCTACGGTGCCAGAGGGCAAGAATTCACGGAACCTGCATCTGCTTAAACTTGCACATGGCCAAAATCGCACCAACATCCCGGTTCCAGATGGGCGGTATCGATTGCGCCTGCGGGCACTGCGAATCTTGGGTGACATTGATAATTCAGACGATTATGACGTGTGGATAACGCGGAATTTCGCGATCCAGCGTACGGGGGCGAAAGTTCCAGCTTTTGTGATGGTGGACCCAGCTACTCCCAAGTGATTCCATGAGCCATGTTTACTATTTTATTTTATTAATACACAACGTCTAATCATCCGCGCGAATAATAAATCTGACTACGTGCGTTTTTAGACACCACTCAAGTAATGGAGGAGTGAGAGGCATCGATACGCCAATCGTGTACTCTACTTCTAAATTTCTAATTCACTCGAATCAAAATTCGAAAACGCGTGACGCAACACATTTTTATTTTTAATTATCGAATGTTTACATTCAATGATTCTTTCTTGCCCATCACCACCATCCTCGCGACTTCTCGTTCACATTTCGAATTCGAAGATGACATTGACAAGGAGCAGACGTGCCACTGCAACCACCGACCCGGCGCCACCAATACCCTCAACCACAGCCGAGCAGTCAAAAGAAACACGGCGAAGTAGAACGCGTGTCACCAACACCATCACGGAAAAGAACAAGTGTGATGAACTAAGAGAGGACGTTGATAAGTCCATCAGCATTTCGCCTCGAACTACTAGAATCACATCCTCCTCAACATCCGCCTTTGCATCCGGGAACGATGCACCGTTGACAGCGCGAGGTACTCGCAGCACTCGGCGCACCTTAGTGACGAATAGTGGTGGAGCAGCAGGCGTCCCAGAGACAAGCGCGCGAGATTCGGCTGAGGAAGATGAGGTAGAGACACCCCGTCGGGCACGCGCCGAGTCTGTGATTTCTCTCGGTCATTATCGGAAACAAACTCCCTTAATCCCTTGGAAGGCGCTGAGCAGCGACGATATTGAAGGAAGCAAGACCTCAAAGGCCTTATCGGGCTATCGCATTAACTTGGAAACAAGAGCAGGGATCTCGTACGCAGAGCGACTCTTAAAAGCGCTAGAACCAATCGAGGATGACGAAGACTACAGCCTTGTCCAATTCTCTAGTCTCTCAATCACTTCATCTCCACCGCCTACATTGCTCGACATGGGAGAGGAGTATGATGACCTGGAAGCAACAGCGGCAGGTCCTTGGCTGATGGTCTTTGACTCTGGACGCTCGAGTTCCCCCTCTTTCCCGTCCTCGCCGTCCCGTCCTCACCGCCAGCTTTCTTACACGACATTCGATGATTTGGAAACTGCCCAGGATAGCGACCTCGACCACCGTCGCCATTCTTTCCTTCCAAACACTTCCAGCATGTCAGATTCACTTGACCAGACTGACACATTTTTTGCAGGCGTGTTGGACGAGGATGTGGGTCAGGACAAGCAAGAAGACGATGATCCCTTTGGATTCACAAGAGTTGAGCGACAGCTTTTGAGGACCAGGAGTCTGCGGCCAAAACTCATGGCGATCAATGAGACGAATAATCGCACTGTTGCAGCCGTCGCAACTCAACGCAACAGCAGCAACGGCAGCGACCCCACTCTGGACTCTGAAAATTCCACCAATTCCAAAGAGAGGCTTGATCAGAGTGTTCTGGAGAAAGCTGCAGTCAGGAGAAGAGGCGACAGCAGGAACAAGGGCAAAGCTGTTGATCGAGGTGACAAGGGTGCTACAAATGGCTCTGAAGTCAACGGTAGGAGCCGAGGGGATACCAGCCCCTCTCAGATGGATGAGGACATACAAAGAGCCATCCAACTAAGCATACGCGATGTGGATTTGGAAAGCGGTGAAGGGAGCTCGTCGTTTGCCTCTTCAAGACCAGCAACGACCTTGTTATCATCAAGGTCCGACTTACTGCAAGGCGAAATTACTAGCGACGAAACAACGCCTTCGAAGAGCATCTTATCAACGACGGCAACACAGGACGTTGTGGCTACGATATCTGCAACCACGAGATCGAAAAGACGTATATCGCGATTTTATGGAAAGGCATCTGCGGTTTCTGTCGATACTCAAGATACCCCATCCGCGAGCGATGTCACTTCGGTAACAGAGACGGATAACCTAATTCCAGTTCAGGTCCTTGACAGTGATGAAGGTCTGGAATTGGACAACCTCAATCAGATGCCGACGACACCACAGAAGAAACCAAGCTCCCCCGGCTTTGACCTTTCGTTCAATTCGGACGACTACCCAATTACCTTTGAGACAACTCCCAAGAAGAAGCCTGAGGCTGGGATGCCTCTATCATTGGAATCAACATCATCGCAAACAACCAAAGGACGACGATCGCAAAAGAAACAGTATATACTGACGGAGCAATTGCAGGCAATGCTACCGCGCCGTCGCCGCAACCACAGAAACATGAACGTCGAGCAAGTTGTGAGCATTAACAGCGGAGGCGAGGACAATGCCTCGTTTTCAAAAGACAGCAGCGAGGCCGAGGAAGAAGAGTTTCTGGTGCGACGCCGTGGAGGTCGTGTAGTCTCTAGGCCTGCGACAACGAAATTGCCAACAACAACAGGAAGTAAGAAACGAAGCGCACCTGCAGAGACACCAGCGCCAGCACCGGCCCGAAAACGCAACCAGCCGTCCAGACCCGTTTCAAGTTTGTCAAAGCGCAAGGAGAGGCAAAGTGAGAAGATGGAGGATCGAAGCGAATGGACTGCATCACAATTGGCGGCTCAGGAGGAACGGATCAAATACTTTCAGCAGGTGGACGATTTTGAGCTGGAGGTCGAAGGCGTGTAGATATTTTTACGTAGTGTAATCTACATCAGAAAGTAAAAATCCACGGCAACACAAAACACTTTTCTAGCCTATTGGACCTCACTTCAAAAGTAATGCTTCACCGCTGCGTCGAGCTCAATCGCGATCGTCTTTACTTGCGCATGCAATAGTACCACAGTAGATAGTCTATGTATTGCAAACGAGATTTGGTTTCTCTACCATTCTTCGTCTTTCTTTCTTTTACTACCAGGACGCAAGTTTGGCCTTGTTAAACATGTCCGCCCAAGCGTTCGTTGTCTCGCAATCTGATTTGTTATAGGTATCCATGGCCTCGGGCATCCACTGCTCCAGTTTATGAATGCGGTCCTTGCTTGCAGGGTGGGTGTTCAAGAAGGCAAGCGAGAGTCCCTTTTCCTGCGAGGCCATACGGGCCCACATCTGGATACTCTCCCGCGGATCGAAACATGCCTGAGCAACGAGGAGGAGTCCGATCTGATCAGCCTCTGTCTCACACTTTCGACTGAATGGGAGCTATAATAAATACATTTAAAATAGCGGTACAAGAATATTAAACGATGATCTCGAGCAGACGAGGCAATGAAATAGCGGTGATATATATTATATACCATCATGCCAAGTTCCATCATGATACGCTGCATGGACCAGGAGGGATCAAAGACGACCGCGACAATGACACCGATAAACATTGCGATTTTGGCGAAACTCAGTTTCTCGGCGGAATGACGCGCTAATTGATGCGCAATCTCATGTCCCAAGACCGTTGCTAGTCCATCTTCATTCCCTGCTATTGGTAGAATTCTATTGAACACCAAAAAAAGGAGGGGAAGCGTAAACAGGGGGGTAAGAAATCTTTGCTGGACTCAAATGACGGCAATCCCGCAGTATATGTACCCTGTGAAGACAAAGACCTTGCCTCCAGGCAACACGAATGCGTTTTTTTCATCGCTCTGGATAACATGAAACTCCCAATCAAGGTCTAAGCGACAGGGGGGCGGCAACATGATGGTACATTAGTAAAAATATTTCTTCACATAAGATCGTCGCAGAACGTGAGTCCTGTTCTTCGCCCGGTTTTGTCTACTTACTCTCCATCCCAGCAGCTTTGATAATTCTCCAGGCGATCCGTTCCACGTACTTGGTGTATGGGTGATTCGATGGCAGCATCTTGTGTCCAAACTTTTATGCAAAAAAAAATAAAAATAAAAAGAACTGTTACCAAACAGACCATTACCCTTCCCGTAATCTCGACATTTACAAAGAAACCCCTTGGACAGAATTGTACCTCAGACATGACTTGCTTATAGGCTTCTTTCGCCATCATCTCCTCCTGTTGAGGCGTCACATCCATGAACCGACGCCGACCTGTCATCGGCACACTATTTCAAGACCGCGATCCAGTAAAGAAGATGTGGAAACATTCATCAGCAAGCGCGGCAGTTCGGTTCTTTGTGATTTCCACAGAATAAAGACATGGCCAGAGCAACTCTGAAACTTACGTCTCCAAATGTGTCACGTAATAACCCCCAGCTCCGACCGCAACCACCCCTCCAACAATCTGGAACCGTCTGTCAAATAAAATCGGCACTCCTCGTCCGCCGCCACGACCGCCGGGACCAGGATTCTGCCCAAACCGCTTGTACTGTGGTCGAAGGATGATCTTGTTCAACATGTTCGTGTCGGAAGAGGAGGGGGGTCGTGGTTGTGGGATCATGTCACCCCAAGACGACGGCGGTCCGTTGCGGAAACTTGGTGGCGAGGAATGAATTCCGCGAGTGAGGAATGAGACAGGCGACACCTGTGAAGCCGTGGCTGCAGACAGCGGTGATGACCTTGCAGTTGAAAGCAAAGTGGCACGGTATGGCTGGATTCCATGACGGGTGATCCGCGCTAGGACTGAGCTTGCATTTGCCGCTCTGCACATTGTTGAATGAGGAAGCAAAGAGATGTTTGGCTTTCTTGAAAAGGAAAGATCTGATCCTAAGCGCGACGCGTGTCACGGACATCGGGAAGAGAGGAGCATTTCGAAAATTTTATTTACTGCACCTTGTCTTTGACGCAAGATAATTGATATGAACTGCAGATCGAGGATAACAGGGTAAAGAAGAGAATAGAATGTACTAACTACTTTTCTTTTAGACCCCGCCTCACCAACGACCCAAGTGCCGCTGCAGGTCCTTCCATCGACGCTTGACATCCTTCTTCACCTCGTTCGCCTCACGCACAAGTTTTTCGCCCGTCGGAGTAGTCTTGAAGTGACTCAACTTGCGCTTCATGTTGCGGTTGATATTGCGCGCAAAGTCGGAATCAAGAGCTTCTTCAAACTTGGCCTCGGCCTTGTACGCAAGTCGGTCCGCTTGGCGCTTGATTTCATCAACGTCCACTTTGTCTGCCACCCAAGAATCAACACTATCTTCCACATCCGCTAGAAACTGCTCGGCCCAATGAAGGAGCTGATCAGCCTTACGAAGGGCCTTTTTCGCTGATGGCTTGTCAAATTGGTCCTTGAAAATCTTCTTCCTGAAAGTAGAAAACTGCTGTTTGCCCATAAACGCAGTTTGACCATGAATTTGAGTCGCCAGTTGCTGGAGTTTCGAAGATACCCGAATTTTCAGTTTCTTGGCGTTTTCTTGCGCGCGCATAATGGCAGCGTTCACGTCGTCCATGGGAGCGTTCACATGCGTCACCACGAGAGTCTTCCACTGCAGCAACGCATCAGTCACAATGTGAGCGGAATACTGGGAAAAGTCGTAGGCTACTTGAATCAAATCTCGGAGCTGGGATAGTACTGGCTGCAGAAGATCCCACCACATGGCCAATGATGACGACAGCGCTGAGTAGCTTTCTGCTACTGTATCCGCTACATGCTGAAGTTGGTCCTTCAAGTACGCTAGGTTGTCATCATACACGTCGTCCGCATCCCCTTGATCTGTGATGGATTTTGTAGACGAAGGTCGTGACAAACACTCCCGAGGCTTGCTTCCTCCTTCACCACGGCTGGTAAAGATTTCTGGAGGCGTGTTTGAGACTCTTGTTCCGTTGGCAAACCATATGTGTAGGTAGTATGAGGTGTCCGAACAGAGCCAGGGCGACTGGTTCTTGTGAGAGCGTTTCAGAAGCGATGAAACATAGACACGGCAATAGCCTCCCCACACACAGCTGACAATGGGCTCAGCAAAGAGATGCATGGGCTGAACCGGCGCGTCCTCCAAGCTCCACGGCTTGTTGTCATTCAATACTCGGATGTGGAACCCAGGCGGACGGTTAGGGCGCTGTTCTTGCGTGAGGCGGGATGTATATACCTCGAGCAGGACAATTGCCAGGCGCGACTGCTCAGAATAGTTAATCTCAGACACGACAACATGGGCTGGTTGAACGGAGTAATGATATTCTGCTGCAAGGTAGCCTGAGAAAATTAGCAGCGACAGGAAACCAAAGCAGCCCGCCAGAACTTTGACCACGCTCCACGATGGATTGATTGAGACGAACCCAGGTCTCACACCGGTATGCGCCGAGAGATTTTGAGAGACATGGTCGAAAAGATCCTTGACAGAGGCAGAAGACTGAGCTTCTGTCCTGCCCTCTTCCTCGTCAGACTTTTCCTTCGTCGCCTCGGACAGTTCGACACTCTGGGGATTTAAGACTGGCTGAGCTGAGTCGACGCCATCGTGTGCATTCCCCCCGAGTCCCTTATCTTCCTCTGCTAGGGCCTGAGCTGGTGCCAGCTCTACTGTTCCGGAGAGGGGGAGCAGATCGTCGGTGGAGTCGTTGTTTGCTCGGTCCTTCTCCTGGTCCTTGTTGGAGGCCTGATTCTGCTCGGTTTGTTCGTTTATGTTGCGCCTTTGCTGTTCGCTATGTATCACTGTCGGTTGTGGCGCTCCTGAGAGCGTCTCCAGACTTGAATCTATTGCGGTCGGAATGTCATGTGTTGGGGGTATGTGCAACGTGTCTTGACGAGAAATCTTATCGACTGCGACTTGTTGAGCATCGTCGTCGTGAAGCACAGGAGCCATGGAGGGCTGTGAGAGCACCATGGAGGGAAATACGAGGCTCATAGGGTCCTCTGAGCGACTAGAGAGGGAGCTGTGGGGACGGCTTGGAGGCTCGACTAGCAAGAAGTCATCTTGCTCTTTGATCTCTCGCCGACGTCGTGGAAGGAAACGCCGATCAAAGTCTTGACTTGAGAAGGAAGACGATGGAAGTCTCTGGTCCTCGTCGTCCGTGTCGCCATCACTCTCGCCATAGGTCTCTAGGCTCTGGGTAGAGAGTGAGGTAGAATATGAAGGCATGGGGGAAGCTGAGAGCGAGCGGCCATGGCCCTCGCTGTCGGATGGGTGCGAGACCAGCTCCGAATCCGAGGAGGGATGCAACTCGTCTGTGTCGAAGCCCCCGTACAGATCCTCCGAGTCTGAGTTGTCGCTTGATGGGTGTGGCGCTGCGTGTTGCTCAAACAGCTTCATTTTCTTTCAGTTATGGCTTGCAAGCTGCCTGTGCTGCCAAGAGGACGAGGGTGGGCGGAGAGGGGAAGAGCGACCCAGGAGATGGGAAAAGCAGACCGAGAGAGTGGGGTGAGTGATTGATATAAAATCTGTGTAGAGCGGTGGCAAGGCCGGGTAGATGGAAGGAACAAAGGGCTGCGACGGCATGCAGGTCGAGCGAGCTGCTTTGCCCTCCTCGCCCGTGACTCCCATTTTTTAAATGCAGCTCATTTTTGGGGGAAAGCGCTGCGAAAAGGGGAAGAGGGAGGCTGTGAAAGCCCCTCCCGAGCTCGACCATGAGGAAACACGTCATTGCCAACTCGCCCCTGGAGCAGGCCGCAGCTCATTGCATGAGCCTGCGGCGACGTACAGGTTCTCACACCCGGGCTTCAATCCCTTGCCTCCAAATGGAGCGCAGGCATTCCATTTGTGGCAGCTGCGGGAGTGTAGGCAGGGACAAGGGATGAGGATGGAGAATGTGAAGGGATGCGGTGGCATGCGACGATCGCTACCACGGGGGGAAGGGGGGGGGTTTTTCTATTTTGCGTTTGCCTTCATTACCTGATGTCGAGGTTGAGACAGAGGCTTCTGAATGGGCTAACGGGAGTGAGAATGGTGTGGTGGAATGAACGTCGAGGACAGAGAAGCGCGAAATAAAAGATAAAGAAGGCCAAGAAAAAACGCCTTCCGCCACGTGATGGTAAACGAGGGCTGCGGGAGAACAATGTGGCCACTTGGGCTCACAGGAACGTACTGTGCAGCGGGAAAAGTTGCTAGGCACGGCTAGGACTGCACTGTGCAGACGGGGGAGAGGATGTGGTTCCAGGATCTGGCTCCAGCTATGGCGCCTGTCACAGCAGCTCTCGGTCGGGTCCCCGGCGACTCGCCATCTTGTGGCTGCCAACGTGACCAGTGCGCGCCACCAATGCAAGAGGCCATTTTAGGTTGGGCGCTGCACCAAGCGGTACTTCCCCGCGGCCCTCTCGCTCGTTGATTTCCATATCCCCTTTTTTGTTCTTCGATCCACCCAGGCACACTTCCGTTGGCGAATCTCTCTTGACATCTCCCATCCTCCATTCCTTCATTCACAACCTGCCTCGCCTCCCCTTTCCTTTCTCTTTTGATTTCCTCTACTCCTCCCTCTCAGCTTACACCTTATCTTCGTGCCAAACAGCAATGCCAGACCAGGATGGGGACGACCCCATTATCACCTCCACCTCCTCCTTCGCCCCCATCTCCACAACCTCTCTTGTGGCACCCTCCACAACTACATCTTCCACAACCACCTCTCCCACAACCACCTCTTCACAGACTACCTCTTTCACCACTACACCTGCCCAAGTGTCTTCCACAACCACCTCCAGCATAACATGTCCAACATTAACCTGCCCGTCCAGCTCACGCACCTGTCCACCCTGCCAAACTGGATTTGTCTGTCGACTGAGTGTAATCGACGCTTCTTGTGAATGCCCCGTCGCCAGTTGTGTCAAACCGGCCTTCGACACTGGTGCCAACAGCTCCAACTCAGGATCTGGCTTCGGTGGCTCCAATAACACCACAAACAACAAATCCCTCCTCGTGCCAGTACTTGGTGGTGTTGTGGGACTCATCGCGGTGATTGCCGTGGCCCTGCTGATAATCCGCTACAAACGAAGCAAGACCACAAATGGGGACGCCATGCTGGACCAACAAGGAAAACAGGATCGCTTTGGGAACTCGTATAATAATAGAGACACGAAATTCAACGATGAAAACCAGAGCTGGCGCGGGGTAAGCTATTTTTTTTCAGTTTTTTGTTTTTATTGTTGCTATTTTCTTGGTGTCTTTGTTCGCCTCCGCTTATTAGACCATAGCGCTTAGCGCAGGTTGCGATATTGGATGCCCTTGTAACCATTGCGCCTGCATTGGCCCGTTGAGAGCTGTAGTGCGGGCCTGTCCATGCGTTATTACAATACACACCGTGTGCGGGTTGTCATTGTAATGTTTCCCTATTTCTAATTCATTTGCAGGATGGGAAGAGCAGGCGGCTCTCGCACTCCCCCCCCCCTCTCTCCTTTGATCATGACGGTGCCTCTTGGCTTGTTGAGTACGTGCGCAGAAGCGGGTTTTCCTGTAGCTTTTGTTCTTCTTTATTCTCATTGAAGTATCCAGTGTGTGTGCTTCTGCAACTTGGGTGCTCTGTGCCCCCAGCGCTTGATGATGTTTTGTTTGTGCGGGAGGAAAATTAAACTAAATTGCGCGTACATGAACTTGTTTGAAGAACCCCTCCCTCCCTCCAATATAATCTGCGCTTAATTGGTATTTCGCCCCCGATCCATTATTTCCCCCACTCACACCTTCTGCCCTTGGGTACCCGTCGCAATATCCCTCTCCAAGTCATGCGGAAAATTGTTACGCCAGAGGGCTGTTCACAGCCCACACGCGCACACTCTCTCCCCCACTTATCTTTCGTTGCCGACGTGCGCTGTGATGCAGTTTCATTAGTTTCATTCAATTCAGGAACGCGATTTCCCCCCATATTAAATTATATCCACAATCAACCCTGACATGCACCCCTCTCCCAGGCAGCAAACCTCCTTTTTTTTTTTTTTTTTTAAAACTGAGCTCCTATTATGCAGGGACTAGTTATGCATGTCCTAGCATCTTCATGTCGCCTAACCGAACTGCCTTATTAACCCAACGAACCATAATGGACTCGATGTTAATAGCTATCATCCGATACGATGCGCCAGAAAGATGTCATCCGAATTGGTTACGTCCCCAGCATGCACGAAGATCAACGCTATCGGATACCCGGGATCGCACAACTAGGCGGAGGCAAGTTCATGATCGCCTGTGCTACACCAGCACGCACGTGCACTTGAATGTCTACTCACCAAAGAACACTTCGTCTAACCGCTACTTCCTTTCTACTCAATGACATCCAAAATTCTAGGCCCTCGGGCATCGTTTTTCGCCGAGGAAGACGACAAGCACTCTTCGCTGGCATCCAGCTTGGAGACCGGGGTCTTGGACGAAGCTATTTCCGTGGCTATAAGCAATATAGCCACGCCTAAACTCTTGCAGCTCGACAACATCAAGGTTGAGAGCAGAGGCATGATACAAAAATCCAACAGTCTACACTCTTCCAATTCTCTCAGGAGATCACAGTCGCAAAGTAGAGCAATTGAGCGCAAGGAAACTACGACTGGAAGTCATGGAATAGGAGCGGGTGTGTCAACTGGCGAGACGCATAGATACAGCCACTATGAGCAAAATCAACAGTTTACGCCAGCAGTGATGGTTACGGCTCCCTCGACTCGATCCTCAGCCCAGTCTACTGCATCTGCCACACTTAGACCGCGTCCTCCAAGTATGGTACTAGAGCCGCGACCTCTCCACTCAAACTATAACGCCTACCAATCCACGTCATCACCTACATCAACCCACGGACAGAGCAAGGCGGCGGTAACGCCTTTAGGAACAACACTCGCACCCATATCAACGACCTCGCCACCACCGTCATCTTTTTCATCATCATCATCATCATCGAATTCGAGGATTCACTCAGTTCTGATGCGGCACGCAGAACGTGGACGCGAGTATGAATACAACACAGAGGTTTTGAGGCGCAGTCGAACAGATGGTGGCTATGGTGTCCGAAATAACGTACGGCGGACTACACGGAGCTCAATGTTCTCGACACAGTCTGATTCAAGATCGACGACGACACGTGGAGATGGTGAGGAGATTATGATTTTCTGGGACGGCAATCGCCACTCAAGAGCTTCCTCGAATATGTAACGATCACAGCAATAGTTAGCAACAACAGACCCTTTCACTGGACGCGAAGCAGGCCTCGCGGAACAGAGCTAGACGGTGATGACAGATATATAGAGTAGGAAGAACCCGATGGCATTGTAATTAACAAAACAAATATAAATAGCACACTCATTTCGTCGATCGCATTTTCAGTTGTTAGCATAGCCGTTTTTTTTTATTGTCTTCATCTTTGTCATCGTCTCTGCTTCTAGGATGGCTACTTATTGCTTGCTTATGGACGCATAAAGTCTTTGCAGAGCCATAATTTTTACTAAGCAGTCTCATGCATTTGATTATTCAATGGTGGAGGGGAGAGAAGCAATTAATGTTTTGCAAATCATATTCCCCCGAAAGAAATCATTGGCACAGCCCACAGCTCCCAACATGTGCGACAGTTCACACGCGCGTGAGACAAACACTTCACATGGTTATTTTTTTCTTAATTAAAAAAAAAATTAGGCACAATCGGTGCATTACCAGCATGCATGCGACCGTGGCCATTTTTTTTTTTAATTATAGTTTTTTGTATTTGTAGTTTTTGTTTTGAAGTTGAAGGGATGAGTGGACCTGATTACGAGTAGTCTATGTTCTAAGGATTGATGAATGGATATGCGTAAGGAAATGAAAATGGGAAATGGTGTCTATCTAATCTACAGGAACAATTTTGATGGTGGCAATGAGGAGTGTAGAAAACAAAAATATGAAAGGGATGCTTTGCTTGAGATAATCCGAAGCAAGGATGAGGGTATAGAAAGAAAAAAAAAGGCAATAGGATGAAGCACAGGCTTTACATGAAGCCCCACTGGAGTTGCAGTTCGCCGACACCCAAGCCCGCAAACTTCTTAAACGCGGCCTGGGAAAGATCTAGGTCTCCAGAGCTGCAGAACTGGCTAGGACACATGTCGACAACCGTCACCACCACTTGGACGTTCGATCCCTTTTCCGTCAAGAGGATCTTCTTGCCACAGAGACTCGTGCCAGTTCCCATCTGGGCCTGATTGACCGCCACAATCAAGTCCGATTGCGAGTACGAGTGCCCGCATTGACCGTTCGTGTCCGAGTACCATGTCGCACGTCCTGTGAAAGGAGTCGAGGGCACCGAGGTTGGCGTGGGCGTACTTGTGCTGGTAGTAGTTGTCGTCGTGGTTGCCGTCGTAGTTGCCGTCGCGGTTGCTGTCGTGTTTGCAGTCGTGGTTGCTGTGGCGGTACTAGTGCGGGTGGTGTTAACATTCGATGATCCAGGAGTCGAATCAGAGGTCGCTTGTGGAGGATCCGAAAGGGACCAGACAATGTTCAGCAAGTTCTTGGGCGAGATGGTGGTCGAGTTGATAGGCATGGGAGAGATAGGATCCAACAGGTCTGCGATCGTGTTGTTCGAGCTACTATCAAAGGTCATGTCCTCAAAGGGCACATTTGGTGCGAGCTCGCTCAACGCTCCGATCGACAGATCAACAGATCCATATTCACAATCATCGCAGACGCCAACGATCTGAGCATAAGTCGATTGCTGTGTGTTTTCACGGTTCTGGATCTGGATCCATTCACCGCAGGTCGAGTTGGAAGAAGTGATATTGCCGAATTGAAGGGGGTTCATAAGAGCAACGTTGTCGGTGGGCGAAAAGGTCTGGTTGTTGCATCCGGTGTATGTCTGGTTTTTAGTGTTGTAGTAGACGAGAGATGAGTTTGTGGTGCTGAAGGCTGGTGTTGAGGAGGGAGTAGAAGGCGATGTCGATGAGGTGGATGTGGGGGTAGAGACTGAGGATGATGTGGTCGAAGAAGGTGTGGAGGATGAGGGAGAGGTCAAGAGCGTGAGGTTAAGAAATGAGGCTGATCCGGTGTATTCGGTTCCCCAGACTGTGGCATTAAGGCCATTTGTGGGCGGTGAACTGCTCGGTGCGGAGAAGGCTGTGAAGAGCGCTCCTGTGATGATCGAGAGAGGTTTTGCTGCGGTGAAGGGAATGGGTGCCATTGTGGAGGGGAGAGGAGAGTGGGCAGTGGTTTGGAGGGGAGGTAAGGATTAGGGCACTGTAGTGAAGACGCAAACGGAGAAAGAAAGAGAGAAGAGAAGGGGAATGCAGGCAACTGGCGAATTGTTGCGATATTTAAATGAACACTATGTAGTGGGTCCTAGTCCAGATATGGCGCGGATGCAGCATGGTGGGGTAAATGGACAGGGCAGGGGCGGCGATCAAGGATTGCGAGATACATTATTCAGGTGCAGTGCAGTAGTTGAGAGCACATGAGTAATCTAGCAAAAGACAAATAATTGCTGGGCCAGGGATCAGACCGCTACTGTTTGTGAGCCTTCTTCTTCACAAGGAGCAGTCGGAGCCTTCTTGTGAATGTCCGTTGTACATACCCACATGAATATAAAATCTCTCGCGCTCATCGTTTCGGACTCCCATCCCCTGATGCTAGGCTATGCTGACGACCAGGACGCGTCTCAGTTGCGGTTCAAAGGCGCGACATTCCCCATTTTTTATTCTTGAACAAAGAATCGACAACGCCCCTGGCTACTACTCGACCTGACTACCTTTGGTTCGTTTTACATGGAGATGAATAGAGACATAGAAAGAACGGTGCCATTACCCAAAAGGAAAGAGGCTCTTATTTATCTCTCGCTCTGTTCTCTTCGATGCTTTCATTTATTCCTCTTTTGTCACTCACCAATTAACTCTATACACTCACTCTGAGTGGGATCCCGATCCACTTCTTGGCCGTTGCTCTCATATTTTTTTTCCGTTTGTTGTCATTTTCCAGGACCGATTCATCGTTCGAACACCCGACCCGCTGCGGCAATGTATCTCATCGCCCTCTTGCCTGCTTGCCCCATTGTTCGATTTCTTTCGATTTCATTTTACACGCGACAGAATATATATATACTGTAACTTCATTAAAATAAACGAAATGTGCACATGGTATGTACACATTGTTTTCTACCCATCAAGTCAGGATCAGCGGCTGAGATGTGACCATGCGCCGGGGGCGGACATGATGGACACATCATATGTCAATCGCCGGAAGCCAAGAACCCGCCCATCCCATCCACGCTCATGACGACATCGTAATCGAGTCGTCATACTACTTTAAACAGCATTCCTCAGACTCCCTGCACACGCAACACATGGTCGAGGGTCGAACAGACTCGGAGCTGATTTACGGTTATATAATGCGAACAGAGGAAAATGACTGGGGTAAGAGATGTGTTCAATGGAGAGAGGCCGCCGTCGCATCGCTCTCCTCTCAGTGTCGATATGATGCGGCCGTGTACTTTGAGCTGCTCCTGGCTGAGCAATGAATGAATACGAGTCACAGAGGGAGGGAGAGACGACACCTTGTGGGTACAATCATCAAATATCTCTTATGCTGGGCTCCTTCTCATCATACTTCAACTTAGAGCCGTCCTTCTCTCTAGATGGTCGCCGATAGATACTATTGGACATGCCGTTGACCTCCATGACACTTCAAACGGCGGTGCCTCTTACGACTGTTGTCTATAGTTTTGAAGGGCATCTACTCGGGTGACTGCAGATCACTGCTCCACAACTCCGCCAATCTGTTGACATGTCAAAAAGGCATTGCACGAGTCAAGACAGGCTGAGTTTGTTCGGCGTATCCATAGTCTTCTTTTGGCCCATTCCCTCTAACCCGCGCCATCCGGCCTGTGCTCACTAGTCGGGGAACTCGGATCCTGAATTCTGACTTGGACAGGGCGCCTCGTCCTAGAGCAGAATGATGGCTGTGTTACCAACTATTCACTAGCCTCAAACGACAGCGCCAAAGGGTCTGTTGAAGCATGATTAGTGCCTGGACCATCTTGGAAACCACACACGCGGCTTCGTACTACATTCTGCCACTTGATTGGCGCGTGAATGCCATTGGTCAATGCTCCTCGTCTTTTCGCATCAATTCACGCCACTGCAGTGTTGCTACCTTGCTGCGAACTGAGTGTATATTATTATTATTATTATTATTTTTATTATTTTTATTTTATGGACAGTAAATATCCTTAAATACGCCCGAATAGCTTGGGATTCATCATAAACTTGAGAAGCACCGTCAGAGCCACACCAACCGCCATGACCAAGCCCGCCCAGAGCTGCAGCGGTCGATAATCCAGCCCCTTACTCAAATCCAACAGTGCTCCTCCAACGGGCGAGCCAATCAAGGTTCCTGTGGCAATGCCTCCATAAACAATACCTGTGACACTAGCCAAGCGACTAATGCCACAGAGATGTGCCGCGACCGTGGGAACGATGGCGACGAAACTTCCGGAGAAGAAACCATAGATGACGCAGAATACAAGCATCAAAGGGATGGATGTCCCTGCCAGTATCCAAACCACCAAAATACTCAGACTTGCGCAAATTGTCGAGATGAGAAGGGTGTTGATATCTCCAATATGGTCACTTGCTAGACCCATGGTAACTCGACCAAGTGCACTGGAGCCGTTCAAGATTCCGACCAGAAGCGATGCCGTGGATACAGAGGCACCATGGTTCTGCGCATAGGCTATTTTAAATCATTCCGGACAAACCAAAGCGACGGAAAATGGAATTAGAAACGTTTGAATGGCTAGGCGAGACAAAAAACCAAAAAAAAAAAAAAAAAAAAAAAAAAAAAAAAAAAAAAAAAAAAAAAAAAAAAAACGCAGATCACCTACTTGGGAAATAGTAGTACGGATTGAAGTACCCATTGGCGACGAAAAACGAAATAGATACCAAAAGAAAGAACCGCTTATCTTTCAATGCCGAGAAATCAATCATTTTCTTCTTTTGTGCCAATGTGGTCTGCGATTCGTTGTTTTGCAGGCCGAGCCCATCGCCATGTTGTGTCGTCATGGTCAGCTCACGGTCCAGTTGTTCCCGTTTCAAACGCTTGGCACGACCTCTTCCTGACTCGACCCGAGCTTTGAAAAGAATTGAGGCCGGAATCACGATTGCGAGATGGGCCAGCGCCACTGCCCGGACCGTCCAGCGATACCCTATTGCGCTAAATAGTGCTGTTGTCACCGGAGAGAGCACCAGCCCTCCAAACCCGCCTCCAGCGACAGCGATTCCTGTTGCAAACCCACGGCGTCTACGATTTTTTAAGCGGTAACTCGATCAGTGTTGAGCTCGCGGTGCAACATTCAAGAACAGGGAGAGGTGATTATTACCTCTTAAACCATTGGGAAGGCAAGCTCAGCGACGGGAAAAATGCCAGACTTGCACCGAGCCCGTACAAGATTCCCTGGAAGATATACAACTGCCAAACCTGGGTTGAGAACGAAGTAGCAATAAGGGATGCACCCATGATCAATGCCCCGGCAAATGCGCTGAGCCTGTATCCAAAGTGGTCAGCAAATTGTCCAGTGAGGGGTCCTGACATGTCCATGCCGACGACGTTCAGGGTGCCCACCCACGAGAGCTGGAATGTGCTTGAAGTGTTGTATTCGTGAGTGATATACCGGTCCTATTGGTGAAAGTGGTCAATCCGGTCAGCAACAGCTACTGCCGATAAAATTTTGACGACAGAACGTGAACGTCTGTTTCCGTAAGTTACCTCATAGACACCGTATCCATTGACGGTGCCGACGACTATTGCTTGTACAAAAAAAGCCGCTCCGACGACAACCCACCCATAGGGCTGTTCATTGTCGACGTCCTCATGTCCGTCGGAGTGTATATGATGATGATTATGGCCATTGTCCTTCAGGTCGTCTTGTATCTTTTCGTCGTCATCCTGACCGTTAATTGCCTGTGGTGAATAGACTATTGCTGGGGTTACGAGAGTTGTCGGGGCTATGTTGTCCAGCACACTGTTATCGTCCCTCAAAGTGTCCTCGTGGATTTTCTGAGCATCTTGCGTTTTCATTCTCTGCCGTATGTGTCTGGGATCCGGATGCAGCTGACGAATATGTATATGTATGTCTCTTCAAGAGCCGCTCGAGCTGGGGTCTACAGATGGAAAGAGAGAGAAAGAGAAAACAAGAAATGTTGCGAGTATTTATATGACACAAGCGAAGTTTAGTGTTCTTAAGATAGCCCTTTCGTGCACAGATTATCCTCAATGGATCTTGATGAACTGGGTGGATACAGGGTTTTCGAACTATATTTTGTTTGTGAGTGATTATTGTGCATGTTGCACTTGCGGCTGCTAGAAGGGGCAACCAATCAGTGCCTTTTTGAACTTTTGCCCCGCAGCTACAGCAAGTTAAACGTTTGTAGAAATTCAACCTTCGGCCTTTTGGCCGCTGGAACGCCACATGCCCCCCTCGTTCTTTGCCGGCTGGGACCGATGCACTTACTAATACATGTGTATGACCTTGCTCTTATCCATAGTCCTGCTTCAGTTTTCCGAAATCACGTATAAAATCCCCCGTTCAGGGTTAATGTATACCCAAAGCTTTTGCTGTATGAAGCTCGGCACCTGCAAAAGGACAAGAAAACAACCTGGATGATGCTATGTGAGTCACTGTATGCGGAATAAGTAAACAAGCAAGAGAAGAAGTACGAATGCGTCGCCACCCCTTTCTAGCATACTATTTTATTCGCGCTTTCTATTCCTTGCTGGACGCTCATCCGTTACATTACGCCCTCTCTCCTCCACAGAAACGTGGTCCATAGTCCGCACATCACATCGTGCCACGGTCCTGAAATGTGGTCGACTATTCTGTTGAAGTGAAACCTATCCGCCCGCTTAACGTCGCAACCAGGTAATGAAGTCAAGGAGCCACGGCACTGAAAGTCAGATAATGGTACTTCTTGCCCAAGTTGACCATATTTTCCCCAGCCGCAGCTCCAGGCATGTCCCTGGTCTAATAAAAAAAAAGAAAAAAAAACATTTACTACTCGTTCTCTTCTCGTATCTTCAATTACATTACATCTTAAGAAAAAAAAATCGATGTCCTTGCCATCCAGCGCCACGGTGTGGGCATGACCGCAAGCAACCTTGACGATATTGACATCTCTTCCCTCCTCCTCATCATTGCTCTCATAGAAATCAACAAGCTGTGGATACGCCGTATTGCGCTTCTGTGTCCGAGCTCCCTCTTTGATGCCCGATGACGATTGCTGTTCTCCTATGCTGAGTTGCCCGTGGTCGTTCAGACCAAAGCTGTAGATGTCTCCCGCCTCTAACATGTAGGGAACGAAATGATTTAAGTGTTACACTTGTGAACACGCTTTGTACCATGAACAAAATAAAAAAAAAGTACCTGAAAGCGCGACACTGAAAGATGCTCCACAGGCTGCGTCAATGATGCGCATACCCTGAAGCGACTCAATTGGTTTGGGCACGGATTCTGAGACCAAATCGCCATGCCCGAGCTGCCCATGTCTTCCAGAACCCCAGCTGTAAAGAGTTCCATTTGAAGCAAGTGCAAGCAGATGCGCCTCGCCAGCCCAGATCTTTTCAAACTTGACGTTGTTTACCAATGGTGTCGCGGAGACGGAGAAGACAGGCTGAGGGATGGGGTTGAGGTCCGTCCAGTGGTACAGTTGCCCTGTGAGGGCGTCAATGGCCACGGTCAAGTGATCCGTAGATAGTCCACAGGCGGCGACGTCCTTCGCGTTCTGGAAGTGCACATGCGCGTTGCCTGGTCGGTCGCAATAAGATGCATCAGGCGGGGTGTGCTGACAGAGGTTTACGACGCTGCCTCCTGGCGCTAGAAATCCTTGCAAGGACTCCCATCCATACAGCTTGTGGGACAATTGTGAGTGCGACGAGTTCGGACTTGAGACCTCTGCAGCTAGAATCCCGACGAGATCTGCTTCTTCAGGACTAGAGTCTCCACAAATCTCGATGAGGTTATTCGCGTTTTCTGTCGATAAGAATTGTAGTTTATTTTGTGAGAATAATAGACCATGTATACTTGTGCAAGCAAAGGGGAGGGGGGAAGACGAGTAACGTACCGATGACGACGGATGTCCACCCAGCAAAGTAGAGTTTTGTGGCGTTATTGGCGGCGTCATGGGAAGAACTGAGCCCAAAGCATGTTGAAGTCATTTTACAGCACGTCCCTGATGCACAGTATAAGGAAGTGAATCAGCAATGGCGGCAATGATCGAGTGTAATTGAGAATGTTCCTGGGAATCAGAGTTTGTTTGAATGAGCTTTGTGTGTGCCAGCTTGTGCCACCAATTAACAAGGATGAAAGACGTGTCATCTTTGACCCGCCGACCGTGAGACCTCGGGAGCGTCTGCGAACGCAGGTTCCAGCAATAGGAAGGACACAGCATTCAGTACCGAAGCAGTGGCACAGCACGCAGAACTCGATGGCCTTGTGCATACACAGTACACTATCTACGCGTGGCAACGATGAGGCCATGGTAGGACCCATGTTCCTGATGTCACCCTGGCAAAGTAGAAACGACTCTATTTAAGTTTGCGCGGAGAGCGCCTGCGCAACCTCCCTGGAGTACAGTGCAATACTGCATAACGTGGAAGCAGGAGCCCAGGCTGGGGCTATTCAGCTTCGTCCTTCCCGGAACCGGTCTAAACTGCGCTGTGGCCAGTCTAGTTGCTCTGGCCTTTCTCCTGCAAAACATTCAAGCGCTGTGCCTGGCGGCCCCTCAGGACCAGGATGGATGTGGGCCACAAACCAAAGTAGAAAGAGAACAAAAGGTTGCAAAAACGTAAACAAGCGCACAAACGCACTCGTTCCGTTGTGTCCATTGGCGGTTATTTATTTGGGTGAGCATGCACAAAGTCGAGAGGGAAATTGAGGGATTAAACGCATGGCGGCCGCACGAGTCAGGCAAAGTCGATAGTTTATTTGTTCACCCGCAACTCTCATAAAAAGAGGTCTTTCATTGCATCGCTCATCAGTTCCTTCATTCTTGCATTCACAGCTCGCCGCAACGAGCCACTGTTACTCCTCCCCAGCCTCCCACGCCTCGCCTTACTTCGCCTCATCCCTCACACGATCGATATACTCGCACAATGAGTCGCTCCCGCACTGACGATATCACCATGGAACCCATTAGCCCCCCTGTCACCCAGCAGCCCCGTGGCCAGCACGGCATGCAGCAGTCCTTTGCAACCGGTAAAGGAAACCCGCCCCTGGAACTGTTTCATTCGCATCACAATCTTCAAAAGTCACCATCCCATTCCACTCTCGTGGATGTCGCCCTTTCTAACGACCAGTTTACCCCTTGAATTTCTACTTGCGAATAGAGTTCTCGCCTGATGATGAGAACCACGGAGTCTACGGCAGCATGATGAACGCCGCTGGAAGCTTTATGGGTGCCTTTGGTTCCATCCCCTGCTGCATCTGCTGTCCCAACCCCTACAAGGTACTGCAACATGAAAAAAAAACTCTTGTTCAACATGCCAGCAGGGCAGGAGCTCTCCCTTTACCCCTTGCCTGGTCTGCAACGCCAATAATACCAATTATGCTTATTTAATTCAACCTCGTGACCCATTATAGTCAGTTTCGCAGGGACATGTTGGCTTGATCACTCGCTTTGGCAAGTTCTACAAGATTGTCGACCCAGGTCTGACAAAGATCAACCCCGTTACCGAAAAGATGATCAAGGTCGATATCAAGATCCAGATTGCAGATATCCCTCAGCAGGTCATCATGACCAAGGACAATGTCAATGTCCAGATTGACTCGGTCCTCTACTGGCACATCATCAACCCTTCACAGTCCGTTTTTGGAGTCAGCGATGTCAAAGCTGCCCTGATTGAGAGGTAAGGAGGCTGTGAATCTGATATAGATGCATACGTGCTATGGGACTATAGGCGTACAGCTCTACATAACTACAAGGCATCTTTCTGACCCTACCCTGCTGTTTCATTCTAATCAATCAGAACCCAGACCACCCTTCGCCACATTCTCGGCATGCGTGTCCTCCAGGAATTGATTGAGAACCGAGAGGCAATTGGCGAGGAGATCCAGGAAGTGATTGATGCCCCCGCGCGCAACTGGGGCGTCAAGGTCGAGTCTGTCTTGATCAAAGACATCACATTCTCCAAGGAACTTCAGGAGTCGCTTTCCTCCGCAGCTCAGGCCAAGAGAATGGCCGAATCCAAGGTCATTGGTGCTCAGGCCGAGGTCGACTCTGCAAAACTGATGAGGGCCGCTGCCGATATTTTGAACACCCCCGCAGCTATGCAGATCCGTTACCTGGAGACAATGACCAACATGGCCAAGGGCTCAAACACCAGAGTTATCTTCATGCCGACCCAACAAAGCGGCGGTAATGAGATGACACCCCTCCAGGCCAACCAGTGGGAGCAGATGAGCAAGCAATAAGCTAAAACGCGCTGTTGCTTTGTTTGTGAAAGAACAACACCTATTTCAAGTAATCACCTTATTCATATCTTCAACGACATACCACTTTTTTTTTATACGTCTGTCCTCGTACACATGCTGGCGTGGCATAGAAATACCTCGTTCCTTGTGCACCGTGTATATAAATTACCAATATCAGTCAGCTTTTAATAAATAATATGTAGTAATGCTGCCTCTAAACTTTAACAAACATCTTCTTGTTCGTTGAATATTTCAAAAAGAACAGGATAATGGTTCCGATCATCATCACGATGCCTGACCACAGAATCACACCCGTGTAGTTGGTCTTGTGTCCAATAGAGTCCAGGATCGCGCCCGATACAGGCGTTCCAATCACGGACCCAACGGCCATACCTGCGTAGATGATGCCTGTCACTGTCGCCAAGCGCTCCAAACCACAGATCGCAGCAGAGACCGAGACAGTCGCAGACAGATAGGCGCCACAGCAGAGACCGTAAAGAATTGAAAATACAAACATCACGGCGGTCGTCTTGGCAAATGTCCATACCAGCAAAAGTGTAAGTGTAGAGGCAAAGGTTGAGATAAAGAGAGCGTTGATACAGCCGATCTTGTCAGAGACCAGGCCCATGACGATACGACCCACGGCAGAGGCACCGTTCATGAGACCGACCATCATGGCAGCGGTGGAGCTATCGACACCGTACTGTTGTGCATATGCTATACGTTGAAAGGCACATGAATGGGTTGTCGTTAATATCGCGTCCTGTAAAAAGAAAACGAGGCCAATCATGTTTGGCAGTTAACCTTAAATAGGATACTTACAGTTGATAAAGTAAAATGGTGTGAAGTACCCACTGACAACAAAGATGCCTGCAACAAACAACAGGCAGAAGCGTGTATCTTTCATGATTGTGAAGTCCACGAACTTCCGACTCTTCTCCTGTTCTAATGACTCGCCTTTTCGGCATCCGAATTTTCGGATCCTCTTGGCTCTTTGGCGGCCAGATTCCATTCGCGTCTTGAAGAGCATACACGTAGGGAACAAGATGACCATGTGCCCAATTGCGATCGCCAGCATAGTCCAACGCAGACCCTTTGTGTTCAGTAAATTACTCACAATCGGAGACAGCCACAGCCCTCCGACACCTCCGCCACTAATCGCAATACCCGTGACCAGGCCACGGTTTTGTTTGAACCACTGCGAGGGAAGAGACAGACCTGCGAAGTAGGTCAAACTGCCACCCACTCCGTAGAGCAGGCCTTGGGTCAGATAGAGCTGCCAGACCTCGGTTGCGAACGCAGCTGCGACCAAGGAGAGGCACATGATGAGGACGCCCGTCAGCGCTGCTTGCCGGTGTCCAAAATAGTCACAGATGGATCCAGAGAATGGACCGGTGAGGTCGAGCGCCATAACGGCCAATGAACCGATCCATGCGAGTTGGAAGGTCGAGGTTCTGCCCTCGAATGTGTGTGTGAGGTAGTAGTTCTATGCAGCAGCAAGAGAGCATCGATGTCGGCGTTTTAGTCAGCATGTATTCAAGATTGTCTATGTGAGGCATGGCGCTTTGAATAACAACATGCCGATTGAAAAGGCTGCGGAAGGATTGATATCACGTCCGTTGTATGTGCAGGAGAAAAGGGTGGGATGCAGGGGCAAGAAAGACAAAATAGGGAGTTGGATTCAGTGTTGATCAAACCGGGTACTTGTCCATAGTTGGTGTGCATTGCGGAAAGAAAAAAATGGTTGTGTGGTGTGGTGTGGTATGGCGTGGCGTGGCGTGAGTGTTGATCCGTGTGGTTCAGCGGGGCGGGGAATAAACAAGCTTTCCCACGCAGTGCGATTTTGTATTTTGCTCATTAAGGTTAAGGTCGACAAAAGGGCGTAAAAGAGTCATCTGTATTCATACACAGGAAATGTACTTCACGAAGGGTAATTTTTTTCCCTCTCAGGGATACATGACGGAATGGATCTGATCAACGATATGCGCACTGGGGGGTTGCAACGGAGCGAGCGAGAGAAAGCGAGAGACTGGCTTGCAGAAACTGTCCCATTTGGGACGCAATATGAATGTATTGAATGGGATCATTGAATCCAAGCATGGGATATGCAATACCTGATATACGCCGTAGACGTTGCAGGTCCCCATCGAGATCATTTGCGTAAGAAACGCGGCAAAGACTACGACCCAGCCATAGATGGGGCCATCGACTAGTGCCGGCTGTTCTTGGGCGTCGACGGTGGCTGAAGCCTGCTCAATGTCGAGAGTGTCCTCGCAAGAAAGCTTTGTCTGCTTCTCGTCCTCGGTGATAGTGAGTTCCGAGTCGCGGTGAATGACGGTGCTCAAGGTAGAGCGAGATGGCGCATTTTCTTCTATGGATAATTCCTCGTTCTTGAGGGATGCCATTGCTGTAGACTGTGTATGGGTACAAATATTGGTGGCAACACAAGTGTGTGGTGGTACAAATATGGGGTATATGCGAGTGGCGCAGGAGAGGAGGACTGGAGCAACTGGAGCAACTGGAGTAAATAAGATTAGGAGGGAAGTAGAGGCAAAGACTGGGATACGTGGGGCAACAAGGGGAGAGGGAAACGGGGCCGAGGATGGCGAAGAACAGAGTGAAGAAAGGGAGATGAAAAAAAAAAAAAAAAAAAGAATCCTCTGAAGTACTTTTATAAACCCTGGCGAAAGGGTTTCTACCGGAATGTCATGTCCTTTCGGTGACTGACATGACAAAGTTCAATGTCCATCCTATCAGCATGCTCGGACCTCTATTTCAGTGATCCAGTAAACCTGTGCTTAGAAATGCAGAGCGATCGCCGTCTTGCCCAACTCTATTGTTGTGGGTGCAGGAACGTCTAATAAGAATAAGCATTTTATTTCAACTCAACTCATGCCAGCGTATGTTGCGCTTGCGCTAGTGGTAGTATTATACGGCAATGGAGACCCTTTGCCCTCCAAGGTTTCGCCCGTGCGATGGTGACCATGTGCCATGTAGGAGGCCTGCTCCTGGTGGGGGTGAACAGGTCGTGGGTGATGGAATTGTAACGACGGATCGTGAGTCATGTCGTCATCTGGTGTGTGCCGGTGGGGGAACTGCTGCTGCTGCTCCTGTTCTTGCTGAACCTTGAGCATCTCTGGAAAGCACTGGTGGCCGCACCCCGTTGGACACTCTGCCGATTGTGAGAACCATTCCTGTGCATGCTGTAAATGGAACCCATGCGAGCACTGCGTGCACCATGTAAAGATCCCGCGCACGGTCTTGTGGCAAACAGAACACGAGCTCAGGACTTTGCGACATCGATCGCAGGCCCAGAAGCCGGACGAAGTTGGCGCCCTGGTGAGAATCGGTTTCATACAGCTCGAGCAAGAAGTATGGATGGTTGTCGAGTCCTGGTTCATAGTGTGGATCCCCGGGTCCTTGCAGGCCTGCGACACTGCCGTGGCAATGCTCCAGAGCTTGAACCGGGAGAGCAAGTCGATGTATGATCCAAACCATTGCTGTGAACGGCTGAACTCTGGTACGTCCTTCTCACTCGCCAACACTAGCAGAATTGTAACGCACATCTGTACTTCGCCCAGCTCTGCATAGTACTCGAGCAGGCTACGAATCGTATCATCGTGGGACCAATCACGCTTGACAGGTGCGTCTGAGACCTTGATGGCAAACAGACTAGGCACGACTGGCCTCACCAGTTGTGTTTCCGAGTCGTCCGAGTCGTCGCCCTCGTCGTCTGGCACTTGACTGTCGTTCTGTTTGTTGGCAGCCTACCCATTAAATCAATAAAAATGTGAGTATCGTCTCGAGGCATCACGCTTGTCCATTTCAGGGCTTGCTACAACTCACATCCGCTTCGCTGGAGGCAGCTTCAACTAGAGAAAGATCGATAAAACACGAGGTTGAGTCAGGACGACACTTCAGAATATCTCAACATTTCATGTACTTTGACTCATAATTTTTTTTTTTTTTTTTTTTTTTTGGCTAACCTTGAGAAACGACAAGGGCGGCTTCCGCCATGTCGCTGTAAAACAATTTTATCGCCGTCCACGTTTGAGAATCGCGAAATCTGTTAGCTTGCCAGGCTATATTGGAGTTGTGTTGGCACGCATCCCGTACGTTGCCAGCCTCGGTCGAGTAGTTTTGAGCGCAGTATATAAATGCTTCGTGGTTGAACAGTTCACAGTCAAAGACGCCTCCTGTTTGTCTTGTGCGGTATGTTGTTGCCTGGTGCGAGTTCATACGCACGCACGCACGCAAAAAAAAATAAATAAAAAAAAAAAAAAAAAAAAAAAAAAAAAAAAAAAAAAAAAAAAAAAAAATAAAAAAAATAAAATAAAATAAAATAACAACAACAACAGTCAGTTTTAAACGTGCAGCCGACGGTTTAAACAACTTATTCTGCGGTTTCATCCTTACTTCTGCACTCCCATCCAGTGCCGCTGACTTGGCGTTTGGTCGACTAGGCCTGGGTACAAGGTCTCGCTCAAAAGAGTCGTGACCACCTTTACTAGAAACCATAAATGCAAGCTGTCCATAGCAGTTCATCGCAGCATTCCCGCTAGGCAAAAGATCTGCAGAGAGAGGTTGACTTCGTATGTGGGTGGAAGAGAATGTCTTGTCCTTGGAGACTGTCCATAACACATCTGTATCTCTCCAGAGGATCGAGGTCGCATCTTTGTCGTGTTGTGAGAGTACGTGAACCGGTACAAACGGTCGTCGAACATCAAAGATCTGAACCGTGGACTCGTCCTTAAAACTTGCAGCAAGATGGTATGGCTTGTTGGGTCGCCACTGCACCTTTGACGTATATTGGATTGTCGGAATAGAATGGATTTCCCTTCGTTTTTCGTCTTCCATATCCCAGACCTATGCCAGAAAACCGGACGACTGGTTACACGACAGAACTTACTCCACATGACAATAGAACAAGTTAAGTGCATGTGGTCTTGGAAAAGCAGGTGGGGCATCATCCCACATACCTTAATGGTCCTATCCCGACCGCCACTGGCCAAGAAGCGCCCATTGGGGTGGTAGTCAAGAGACGTGACAAATCCCATGTGTGCCATAAACTTCTTTTCGCTGGAACTCAGATTTCGAAGATCCCAACGCTACATCATCGACAAAAAAATAGCTGTTTTAAGTCACGCTCCGTGCTCGATAAGTCCAGAAACCACACATATTTGGTCTTACCTGGATGTTCCCGCTCTCGTATCCTGCCACGATGTCGTTCGTCGAAACAGGATTAAACTGGACTTCCCTCACAATGTCCTTTGTCTCCATCACCGACCCTGGTCTATCGCGGACACGCAGATCCTGCAGCATCGAAAACAGGGTTAAGTTACAGCAGAGTGGGCACGAAAGCACTTCCCTCATGCGAGCTCCTTACCCAAAGGCGGACAGTCGAATCCGATGAAGCACTCAGTAGCAGATTTGGATCTTGTGGTGAAAAGCATATCCTATTGACAGATCTCGTGTGTTCTTTGATAGTTCGATCTAGTTATTGAAAAAACGTGGACAGAGAAGCTGCAATTAGCCTGTCGCTCTTGATCGACATTTGGATATATCCTCGTGAACGTCTTTTATCGTCAGATATCCTACCGATTTTGTTATGTGTTCCAACATCCCAGATAACAATGGGTCCGTTTGTGCCTATGGTCGCAATTTTCGCGTCTCGTCCTACAGCATGCGAATTGATTTTGTTTCTTTTGAGTTTGCAGGCTGCTTAAGAACACTCGTTTTTGAAGTGCGAAGCTGCCTGCTTACCTGACGTTGGACCCCACTTAACATCCGTGCTTCCTGTAAAGTTGTTCCTGATGCCTACTGTCTTGAGATTGATCATCTCCTCAGCTCCACTGTCCGTGACGCTCAGAATCTTTAGCACTATTCATCAAGCCCAGAGAATAATAGCTGTTGAGCAGAGCAACATAGACACGCCGCGATGCAACACCAAAACAATCCTTCATGACTCTGTATTTACCATCGCGACCCACTACTGCCACCATCGAGAAGTCTGGCGATGCGGAAAGCGCCCAGAGAGCGCCAGTGGTATCAAACTTGAATGTCTTTGTACCAATTCGTGGGGTCTTTTTACGTCGCAATGCTTCAGATGGACTATTGGTGCCAGAAGACGCTTGCGAAGTGTGTCCGTTCCCTAGTCCAATCGACGGTCCTGAGGACGCTCCTGTACCCCCACCTGCACTAACAATGCCTGGGCCTGATCCTACTGTTGAGGCCGATCCAGTAGTTCCTACGGCTGTGGATATGGCTGTCGTGATAGTCGAAGGCGTTGAGGTAGTTGGAGTCATTGACGCTACTGCAGTAACTGAGGCAGTTGTGGCAACGGTCAGAGTAGATCCCGACCCTGACGCTGATCCTGGGCCCACTCCCTTTGGCGAGGCGCGATGTCGACCGCCGCTTCCTCTACCCTCAGAACTTCCTAGCCTAGGCGAGACAGGGAATGCATTGGTGGTCGAAGTGGTGACGGTCGCGGCGGAGAGTGGGATAGTGGGATCCTTCCGCAGCTTAAGCATCTCCCTATTCATCATTACGGCAGTCCAGTTTTAAGCGCTCCTTGGACAGGATGCCAGTCGCGTGTTGGGGTCGATGGGTGGATTGAGAATGTGGAGATCCAGCAAACAATCCTACGATTAATAGAGGCAACGTGAAACCAGAGCTCGAAAGGAGGAGCAGCCCATGTGGGCTTCCCGTGACTCTGAATGTGCTGTTCGGCTTTGATCGCTTTTGTTTTGTGTGGAATCTCTTGTTGCATCTCTTTCCACAATCGCGCCTGTCATCTCGTGTCACTCAAGGGACCAGATCATCACGCCAGGAGTGAAAGCTGGATATCAAAGACTGTACATACGATGGCATCGACAGGGAAGAACACATCATACGACGTCGACGGGGCGCAGGGTGAGCTCGCTCGGTCGTTGCAGGCTCTAGACATAAGACTTGGTCAGGATAATGGATCTGCAAAGCGGACGTAAGAGCCATACATCTCTCTACTCGCCCTCCACCCTGGAGGCGACAGCAGGTCGCATTTCAGCTGTAGCATTGACTCCTGGCTAACGACATTGTCGGCACTTCCTGGCTACTTGATAGAATGTCAGCTATGGCAGCCACTCACAACCATGTGGGCATGAATCCCAACAGGATAAGACCGACCGAGGATATATTCAACCCGGACGACCCCCATATCCGCGAGGCAAGTGCTGCTGGTTGACATTGTTGCTGCTTCGGTTAAAACGACTCTCGCTCTAACCTCTATTCAACCGATTTCGCTAAGCAGGATATTATCCGTATGATCATGCAGTATCTTGCGGACGAGGGTTACAACGCTTCACAAACGACGATTCAGGACGAGTCAAACGTCAAATGGCATGAGCGAGAAGAAAATACGAACGAAACACGTCGGCTGAAGAAGGCCATTCTTGGTAAAGACAAGGGCTGAGGTCCGAAATGATGGTACTAAGGCGAGTATTTCGTTTACGCCCAGCGCAGTACATTCCGCGACCCTAACGTTTGATGCAACTGCCTCTCTCTGTAGATGGAGAATGGACTGAGGTTGATAAGATTTGCTCGAAGCCACTGTTTAAGAATCAAAAGAGCTTTCTCTTTGCTGTCTACAAGCAGCAATATCTAGAGTACATCGAACATCGAGAGATGCAGAAGGTAATCTTACTGCGCTTGACATACCTCGCACTATCGCCAGCAGATCGCTTAATCATGTAGTTTCATTACTGTATAGGCTTTTACTTTTCTTCAAAAGCGTTTGAAGCCACTGGAGCAGCACCAGAAGACGCCCATAGAATTCAAGGATCTCTGTTACCTCCTCACCACAAAATCCATCCACGACGCGCCTTCTTTCAAAAACTGGGAGGGGATTGCTCAAGGGAGGGACCGACTCGTGGAGCACTTTCAGAGCATGCTCGAGGTTGAAAACTCTGTCAAGGATGGTTCTGTGTATGTTCCTCCAAACAGACTGCTTAACTTGCTCCGGCAAGCAGTCGCATACCAGATTGAGGTTTCGCGGTATCACCCCCGGATCTCGCCTATCGTGGAGACGCTCCTGCAAGACTTCTCCCCATTCGTCATTCCCAATGCCACGAGAACAATCATGCAAGGCCACCGCGGCAATGTAAAATGTGCAGAGTTTGTAGGAACCGAAGGCCGTTCTATCATCTCAGGGTCTAGGTATAGTAATCTGCTCCATGTATCATATCGCCCACCTCCAGCCACCTTTAATAACGCAATCATGAAACTCAAAATACGTATCTTTGCATGATTTCTAGCGATAACACGCTTCGGATCTGGGACACGGAAACGGGCAACTGCCTTCACATATTGGAAGGTCACTCTTCCAGAATATGGGATGTGTCGTCGAACGACTCTGGCACTACTGTGGCTAGTGCAAGTGGCGACTCGACAGTAAAGATTTGGGACATAAAAGGATCCAAGGCATCATGTAGAGCAACTTTAGGCGGCCACTCCGGAGATGTTTATACCGTGAAATATCATCCCACAAGTGTATGTCGAATGCCGCCCGGCCTTGATGGCACTTGGCGAGAGGGGTTGAGATGAATCTCAGGCTGACCCACCCTGTAACATTAACATCCCCGCTTGTTAGAATCATGTCGTCTCTGGAGGATATGACAAGATTGTCAGACTGCACGATCTGACAACTGGACAGGTCGTAAAAACATTTAGTGGCCATCAATTGGCTGTCTCAAAGGTCATAGTCAATCCCGTTGGCAACTTGGTCGTGAGCGGATCAAAAGACAATACGATCAAATTTTGGGATCTGGTGTCTGGGGTGTGCATAAAGACCATTACCTCACACCTTGGAGAGGTCACATCCGTTGCCATGAACTCGGTCGGTACCCTTCTGCTCAGCAGCTCGAAAGATAACTCCAATCGGCTGTGGGATGTTCGCATGGTAATTACAATACGCCGTTATGAAAATCTACAGTGCATTTGCGGAGACACTTTTATTCACAGCCAAACTATTTACCTAGACACGTCCGCTTCGCAAGCTTAAAGGGCACCAGAACACTTCAAAGAATTTCATTCGAGCAGGGTTTGCCCACAATTCTCTGCTCGTGGGAGGGTCCGAGGACGGATTGGTATATATCTGGGACCAAGAATCTGGAGACATCCTTCAAAAACTCCAAGGACACGAGGCCATGGTCTACAACGCGGTCTGGTCCCCAAAACAGAGCATGTTTGTTAGTTCTAGTGACGACAGAACGGTCCGCACATGGTATTATGACGGTAAGTGCTGGTGGTTAGTGTTGCGCTGCCTTTGTCTGCCTTTCCATCTATCGAATTAAGTAATAATCAACTCGCCTTGTCTGTGCATACTTTGCATAATAGAAAAACGAGCGCTTTAGGATCTCAATAAAATACTCGCAGACCGGACACTTTTTCGAGGTGTAATATTCATTCACATCTACGACAATGTAGCCCAGGGATCTAGCCTAGAGAGAGGCAGTAATTGTAGAGAGGCGATTTAGCCCTGATGTTAAACATAGAAACCATAGGGCCACGAAAGACAAAAACGCTCTCTTACCCTTTGAACAAAGTACGATTGGAACAACTCGTGCAGAGAAGACAGTCTGGTTTTTGTGAAAAACTTTCCAAAACCCTCAACGATCACGACTTTGTTACTATCTTCTCTCTCGGTGCCAATCGATCCTCCGACTAACTTGAAGAGACGGTTGGTAATCTGAAAGTACTCCTCATCTCGTGCCTTTCTCGCGTTCCAACTGTGTTTCTTGAGGACCATGTTGCTGTCATAATCTTAATGATGACCTCAACCTTACCCACCTTAACGTCATGTTTTTACCTCCTAATGCCACCAGTCATTTACAGCCCATGGGCGCAGGCATAATAGCCAACTTCAAAGCCAAATATCGGGACCTGTGTGAACGGCGATTTGACAAGGAACGCGAGAGTGGTCTTCCATCAGGTTTACTCAATCTGAAGAAGATCCATTTGCGGGAGGCTATAACATATATTGTCCGAGCCTGAAATAGTATCGCGGCTTCAACTATAGCTAACTGCTGGGGAGTGACTGGAATCCTTGGGGAAGGCGACGTTCAATAAGTACACCCGGATATATCGGCTCATGACAAGATGCCCGGGTGGGATTCATTATCAACGAGATTCCAAGCGAAGTTCTTCTCAACCCAATGAGTGCCGAAGAATATCTGGGGTTCCAGCAGGACCACTTTCGAATGGAAAAACCGAATCAATTGACGAGATTGTAGATACTGTGGTCGGCAAGGATAGAGCTGAGGAATAAGCCGAGCAGAGCGAGGGTGAGCTCGAGGATGAAATCCCTCCGCCCAAGCCGTGGGACGCCGCAACAATGATGGAGGGTCTTGAGCAGCTTGCGATGTACTGGCAAACTGAGGAGGGGAAATGGATGAACAAGCCCTATCGGCACTACACAGAGACTCTTCATTTGATGGAAGGACTTGCTGTTGAGGTCCGACAGCTAAGATGTTTCTTTTACTATAAAGTTTCCCTGAATAATGTCACATGTCACATCTACATGTCTTGGACACGTTGGTCAACGCTAGAGCTTCTTCTTTCTCAATCGAGTTGTTCCACAAGTTCAAAGCGGTCAAAGTGGTGTTAGTCTTGAGTGCTTCCGACAATGCTAGAGCCCCGTCCTTCCCAATCAAGTTGTTCCCCAGGTTCAAAGTGGTCAAAGTAGTGTTGGTCTTGAGTGCCTCCGACAGTGCCAAAGCTCCTTCTTTCCTAATCGAGTTTCCTGTCAAGTCCAAAGTGGTCAAAGTGGTGTTGGTCTTGAGTGACTCTGACAGTGCCAGAGCTCCATTCCCAATCGAGTTCCCCTTCAAGTTCAAAGTGGTCAAAGTAGTGTTGGTCTTGAGTGCCTCCGACAGTGCCAGAGCTCCTTCCTTCCCAATCGAGTAGTGCTGCCAGTTCAAAGTGGTCAAAGTGGTGTTGGTCTTGAGTGAATTTTCTATTACTCGAAGTTCACTAGCTCCAATTGATCGAGGTTTCATCTCAAAGGATAGTTTATGAAGGTGTGATGATCTTTTGGGCTGCAAACTGGAAAGTTTTTTGAAATCCCCGCTTAGAACAATATGAATCATTTTCATATTAGGATGTTCTATGATGCGAATAAGTATTTCATATCGTGTGGATGTTGAAAGTAGTTTGCTGGTAAGGCCTGTTTGAAAGTCATGAAGGACAAGTCGAAGAATTGACACAGTGGACATCTTGAGAGCCTTCTCAAGTGTCTTAAGATCAGTGCTGGAGAAACCCCAGCCGAATGTAATATCTAACTTGTCAACACGTCTGGCTTTGGTTAAGGCGCCGAAGAATTCTGCCGCTCCGATTTTGGATCCTAATTGGACAACTACTTCACTGAGTTGAGGATCATAAATGCCACCATTCACCTCGACTATATCTGCAAACGCCTGCTGTTCTTTTTCTTTGTACGTCGAACGTAAGTGGCCGATGCAAACCAATTTGACATGGCAATCGTGAGAGACAATCCGGTAGAGGTTTCCTAGTACTCGATGCTCGTCTTTGCTCTTGATAAACGTTTCCAAGTGACGCAAGTTTGCACCTTCCAAAGCGTCCAATCCAACGAAAGGCTCCACCTCCGTGTCCTTGATCAAGTCGTGGTTCTCTGAATCTTTGTCCACGATATATTGAAGATATTCAATAGCCTGGTTGACATTTGCCTCTGAGATGGTGTTGCGAGCTTTTGAACTTGTCGATAGCTCCAGAGGCGCTGACGGCAGCAAGTGCGGGAACGGTGAACCCAGCAATCGTGACGCCATACTTGATCATCTCGAGCAAAGTAAGCATGTACCTGCCGTACTTTTGAAAAAACTCTTTTGGTCTCTGAAGGTCATATCCTTCATGTTTGGCGAGGTGAATGTGGTGCGGAATTTTGGCGTTGTCACCACTGAGCACCTGAGTGTGCTCGCCGCACTTGCAGAGAAAGTATAGTCGAAACTGGTTGTTGATAATGCTGGCAGAGTTCCACGTGGAGGTCTCACTTGGTAAGATAATGAGCAATCGTGGGATCGGATACTCGTGCAGCTCATACGTTTGTGTAAGGAGCGCCTGGATTCGTCCTTGTATGACTGCAAGTCGATCAAGCGCCTGCTGTTGCATCTGGAGCGTGAGTTGCTTCATCTCGCTCATCTCTCGCTGAAGGTCGTGATTCTTGGCCATAGACGCCTGCAATGCCGAGAAGCACTTCTGAAAGTCGCCTCGAATAAGGCCTGCCTGCTCCCTCTGACCATTTTTAATCGACTTAACAAAGTCTTCATAGAGCGCAACTGATTGCTGGAGTTTGTCCTTCTCCACGGACGAAACTGAAGCTGACTGGAGGATAGTGTTTTGCCTGGTCAGGTGTCGAGGCGATATTGTTGAGGGATCCTGGCTAGCCCTAGGGTGTGAAGGCGACATGAAGCTCGATCCTTGAGACACTCCTGATAACGACACGGAGGGCTCGGCTTTGGCGATCTCGACGATCATTCGAGGCCGGTAAGCAAACAGCAGGGGCATCAATCTAGATGCAAGTTTTAGGTGTATGTCGGTAGCTGCTCCTTTCTTCAACATCAGTTCACAGAAAGAAATAAGCGTTATGTATTGACACCTATTGTTGTTGTTGGCGTCACGCACAAGGCTAACGAGGTCTCTGCCACACATGAACTTGGCGGCATCCGAAAAGTAATCTTTGATATCTTCCAAAAGTACATATGGAACTTCTTGGGTCTCTCTGACACCTGGATAGACCTGTACGCGAAAGGACTCGTTTCCGTACTGTAGCTGCTGCCACTTGCCGTCGGTGGACATGTTCAACTAGTAATGGAGCAAAGTGCAATGGGGTTGTAAGAGTGATGAGCTTGCGGGAAAGAGCAAAGAAGAAAGACATGAGAGTGCCTCGCAATTTGTCGTCTTCGCCCTTGCCCAATGTCACTTGAGTCAGAGGACCCCTGAGATCTTCTTTTGTTGTGGTTGTTAAGCGAGCCAAACAAACTACATCCCATGGATTGTCCATGCGCATTGAGCTGGTATGTTGGTAAGGAGCGGGCCGCAAAGTCTACCAACAAGCGCAGTTGGATCAATTTCTGGAACTGGAGCGCACCATTGTAGTTTCTTCAGGTGAGTTGAACGCGTGTAAACAAAGCGACGTTTTATACACGAATCTACATGACATTTCTGTGGTGGGGTAGCGAACACTGTTCTAGTATGAGCTTGGTTAACTTTCTGATAAACCAACACCCGACCACCCATGGTGCAGCTTTCATTGCGAGTTACACTCTTGCAGCAGACCGTGGTGTCAAGGCAAATCACAAACTCTTACAAATGTGACTCGTATTCCTGTCGAGTCAACACTTGGCATCTGCAACCAAACATTCACCCCTTCCCCCTTCCCTTCAACCACCTACCAACTATCACACCTCCACAGGCACCGGCTCTCTCTATCTATCTCTCTCCCCAGGTTGTTTCTCAAATAATTACTCTCCGTCCTCTTGCAACCTTGCAAGATAAAAAACACGAAAAAAAAGAATACGGGATACAGGAATGCAGCGCCAACAGCCAGTTTCTAGTTCTTATGGTGGAGAAATTACCTCGGTCTCAGAGGCGGAGGGCAGCAATTCATCCAGACGAAGAGGCAAAGAGGTAATACAGAAACGTAAGTCTCACGCGTTTTATTATCCATTGTAGATGAATTCGTAACAGCTGAACTCCGAGCAGGATCAGACTTGGAGGTGATGAATAACTGCACTTTTAAATCTGAGAACATAGCAGCTGAGCTTCAAGAAACAGGGGAGCTAGAGGAACGGATAATCGAGGCCATCGACTCAGATCCCGAAGTTGTGTTGTATGAGCAGGACCCGGACGGACAGAGCAACAGCAACAACAAAGGCAAGGGGAAAGGTAACCAGCATGTTCTATTTACTATATCACAATGTGGCATATGGCATGAACATTGGACATCTCTCACCAACTCACCAATTCCAACTCATCTACTTGCTACTTGTTATTTGTTTGCTCGTTATCATGCAGCAACCGAGACGCCAAGAAAGAGAAAGGCGAGGCCAATGCCGCCAAGAATACGAAAGCGTCCTGCGAAAGAAGTGATCGAAGCTGTAGCGGATAACCTTACTACATCGGACAACACTACAACAGTTGCTTCAACCTTCACGTCAACAGTCGCCCCGACCGTCGCCTCAACAGCTTCTTCAGCGGTCGTATTTGCGCAAGAGCAGCAGGGATCACATCAGTCGCCTACACAAGCTGACTATGGCCTTCATAACGCGTTTACTCAGAAGGAGGCGCTGCTAAGAGTCGTATCCACTCGCAAGGAAGTTCAAGTAAAATCCGCCCAAGTTCAGTATAAGAAATACCAGGAACACTGGACGGTAAACAATTTTTGCACTTCGTACCACGAGGCATATTGTAATGAATAATTGATTACCATTAGCTAATATTTCATTCGTTTCGTCCCAAGGCATGGTGTGAGCGCAAGAGGTACAACAATTACGACAAAATCACCCGTGAGAAGGTGTTGGCCTATGTCGCCGAACTCTTGGCTCCCCAGACCATCGTCAATGCGGACAATCCTCATCTCAGCGTATTGCCTATCCGTGTCAATAGGACAGACACTTACGATGGTGACTGCCCTTCTTACCCAACGATCGCGTTCTATCATAAGGCAGTCCGAGATCTCTACATTCAGCAGTGTGTGAATGAGAACGTAGCCGCAGATATTGCTGGAACGACAGGCGAACCGGAAATCCAGGCGCTATTGGACGGTTATCGAAAGGAGTAAGTTTTAGAGGGCGCCATCGCTTTATTGCTATTGAGTGAAGTTATGGCCTGCGTTAAGCTCTGCCTCACATACTTTTCCTCGATTCTACAGGTATCACGAAAAGATGTCGACCAATGATGCTCAGCAGCTGACAGTTAGTGCAGCATATTCTTTATCATCGCTCAAGAATTTTCTCAAGAGTTCATGGACCAGGAGCTACAAGCATCTGAACGGTGGTTCCAAGACACAGAAGTTGATCGGCGCTCGCAATCGACTATGCTTTGCGTTCAGTCATTTCACAATCACCCGGGGACAGAGCATACGGGATTCCTTAGTGAGCCACCTCTCCCCCCATCACTTTGCAACTGCAGAGAATGGACACCAGTTCGCGCTTGGAATTGTAATCGCGACGCCTCACGGGAAGATGAACAACGATAACACGCTACACTCAGTATATATCCGCAACAAGGATGTGGAGATCTGTCCTGTTGGATGTCTCGCATTTTATCTTCTCGAACTATGGGTATGCCATTGTTTGCTTTTGCTTTATAGCTTGCTGTCGCCATCAGCAGCGCAAACCACTCATTAGCCATTAGCCATTAGCCCATTAGCACTTTACGCCGACTAACAGACCGCCCTGACACTCAATTTATGCAATAGTCGAAAGGATCTGCTCCTGATTTTCGCATGCACGACTGGAAATCCCATTATCTCGTATTCGCCTCTGACAAAGACAAACCTATGGATGCTGCGACTCTCTACAGGTAAACCAAAGCTGACGAAATCGCAAAGACACAACTGCAACTGAGCTACGGAACTACTGGACGAGACTGGAAGACCTGCTCGTTTCTAATCTCTAACGACATCTACTTGTATGCAGATCCCAGAGTCAGGTGACGAAGCTGGCACACCACACGTCATCCAAGGTTACCCATGGCGGTCGTAAAACCGGAGCACACCATGTGCAGTCCAACGGAGCTGGCATCGAGGATATTGCCCAACACGGTATTTGGAACCACCGCCGTTTGATAACACCTTATCTTAGTCCGGTTGCGCAGACAGTACCATACACAATGGCTGGATTCCGTTCTGAAAATGAGGATTTCTGGATTGCGCGCAACACCGTTATCCCGCCAATTGAACTTCAAAAGCAAGTATTCCCATTCATCGAGGCGTTGTTCCCAGGCAATGTCGACTGGGCTAAATGGATGGAGAACATTATGCTGGATCGTCCCGAAGACTCGAACCGCCTTGGCAATGAGGCTGTAACTTATCCAGACGAGTACATCCCAGCCATGCGAATCATGCTTATCCTAGCTCACCTGCGCAAGGTCATTTTGCAGGATGTAGTTACTCTGATGTCATGCAATAGCGACCCGCTGTGTAATTACGGTCAGCACCACGTTATTACTGGCAACCCGGTGTTCTCGTCACAACTGTTTCGAGAGTTTTCTTTGCGACTTCAGGACAGCATGCAGAAGGCGCAATCACCGACGAATGACAGTCTTCGCTTCAACGCGCCAGCCTTGCATCAACAACTGCAGTCCATCAACACGAACGTGGCGTCAATGGATCAATGGACCGCTTCTTGCGTGAGGAGATTATCGACAACTTCAACGTCGCAGCGAGCAATAGCAACGATGGTTGGTCCAGGACATTCGAGGGCGTTCATCGTGAGACAATGGCCATGATGAAAGGACTTCAGGTCGCAGTGGATAACCTTGCTCAGCTAACTTCCAGGTCTATTGGACATGTGGCCAGTGATATGGAAGTTCAACATCATCTTCAGGCGCAGCAAGCGGAGCGTCGAGCGACTGAGCAGCAACATCAACTATCTAGCCGCATAAGCCGTGGCTGTGCAGACCATCATGTGTCTCCTCCAAGACAGCATCCTCAGGAGCAGCATCTTCTGGAACAACATATGTCGCAGCAGGAATTCGATCAGTGGGAACTGGATGCTTTGGATCAGCATCAGCAAGAAGAGGAACAACCGCAGCAAACATCAGACCAACGACAACCAGAACAAGATCATGAGCAGTTGGATCAGGTGGAACCTGAGGAAGAGCAGAGGCAGAGGCAGGAAGAGGAGGTAGACGAAGCCTTTGAAGTACTCAAGCTGGAGTCTTTGGCATATCAGGTTGCGGAGAACTACGTGCAACTCCCAATTGATCAAATCAAAGCCGCCGCCCCAAATTTCTCTATGTTACCGAGAGGCACTCCTATTTTCCCTCTCTGGGATGAGTGGTTTTCTGCCCAAGGGCCAAGGCCTTCGATCTGGAGCTTGAATAGATTTCAAAAAGACTGGCGCAAAGGATGGAATGCGAATCTTAGGAACCAATATATGCTCAAGCGAAGAATCGTCTATGCTACCCTGAGGGAGGTCGTGAAGGCTGAAGGGCCAACACTGAACGACAGAATTTCCAGAGGGAAGACGACGATGGATATCGCAATGAAGAAAGCTGGAACGCCGAATGCGTACTTTAAGTCTATCCAAAGGAAGAAGGAGAAGTAAAGCAACACTCAACACTCAGTAACACAATCTATCGCATAATTAAAAATATTATGAGTTTGACAATGTTGTCTTTCAATGATTCAATGAGTAAATTGAGCAATAACGTTTCTCGGCGGGGAATAGCTACCATTCCTCGCAAATTCATTAACTGCAGAAAACCAATGACAGACTTATCAAATGCCGGAACTTGTTTGATTGTTCTGTGCTTGATTTAAGTGCTAACTAATCAGCAGGTTTTTTACACAGAAAACCGGCTATTTCTCGACATACTGCCGTCTTACAACGCTCCTCAATGCTGTTGATGCATGAAAATTATGAGCAACAAAATAAAACTACTCTTACTGACAACGGTTGAGAACTGCTAAAGTTTACTCAGTAACATGTCATGAAAAAACGGGCAATCTAACGACTTCTGCATAAAGGAGGTACTGCTTTCGCTGTGCAAATATGTACTCCTGTTGTGCGTTCTCCGTCAGCACATCCAGGTGTCCTGTGAGTTTGAATGATTTTGAAGAGGTGATGGTGAAATTCTTTATTTTTGACTCCACTTGCCACCCTTGGTCAGAACGCGTTCAAATCACGAGTTTTGCTTTGTTTTCCGCCTTATTTCTTTAAATCATTCTCCAGTAAGACTTATTTCTGGGCACACTAAACACGCGTGAGCCCCACTCCTCCACACTCGCCGAAGTGACCGGAGAAGATGGAGTCGTGAATCTTAAACGACTTTCAGTTAAGATGATACAGCTGACGGGCAGAGAAGACTGAGGCACACAAGGGTAAGGCTGTTTTTTCTGCGGTTTACTTCATGCAAGTCTGTTACAAGGGTGAATACTGAATACGTTTTATGTCTCTGTATGTATTCAGCCAGAAGCTAATGGAGTTGTTGATGTGTTTTTGATTGATCAAGGCCTTGAGAAGTCCGAGCATCTCAATATCGAGATCTAAAATTGTTTCCATCTGGGAGTTCGTCCAAAGCTGTTTCACTGGCCATTCGTTGAATTTCGAAGATTGATCAGGGCCTTGAGAAGTCCGATGTCGGAATCTAAAGTTGTTTCCATCTGGAAGTTTGTCCTAAGCTATTTCTCTGGCCACACGTTGAATTTCGAAACGTGAGTTAATACTATATCCTCTACATGATCGACATGGCTTACTGATGGGAAATAGACGCATCTCACTTACAAGTTATTTATTTTTATTAGTGGCAAACTTGTTTGCAAAGCAAACAAACACCAGTGCGGAATTCTTAGAGAAGAGTTGAACACTGACACGACCACTTGAGCTTTCGGGAAGAAGGTTGATTTTCAGCTGAGAGTTGAAGATGAGCTGGAATTGAACAACAGCGAGTTCAAACGGTGCTTTACTACACAACAGAAGCTCGATCTCCAGTTCCGAAAAAATATTCTGATCAACCATTCCATGATACTGCGACGAAGAGGAGATGATCAGATCGGATCTGACGATTTTCCTTTGCTGGCTATGGATGTTCTTGGTAAGTAAGGCCGCATAGTTTTTTTTTTTGGTGATAGGATGGACGGCGACTTTTTTTTATCTGAGATGTCTTTGTCTGTGATTTGGTCACAGATCATGCTCCAGTGATGCCTCACTGCAACACGTCTTGGAACGAGTTTCTTTCAGGGACTGGCGAGACGACTGCAGCCTTATGGAACTTCTTGGTAAGTTCATTTCTTAATTGTGTTGATTGTACTAGTGCAAGAAGGTTGTTCATACTCATTGTGTGTTCATTCAATAGAAGTACATGGAAGACTACGCGAAAGCTGTACGAGCGAGGAAGCTAAAGCATCCACGCGAGAAAGCTACGGCATATCGCCGCTCGACTACGAGTCAGCCAAGATCTTTGGGATAATTCACAATCTTTTCTCCAACAAAGCCTCGATCAATGACGGAGACAAGTAGCCAGTCTTCGATTAGCTCTTGAATCAAGATTCATTATAAACGGACACCTTTGTCTTCTAAACATTTGTGCCAAGAACAGAGCAGACGGGACAGGGGTGTTGAGGGAACAGGAAAGCGAGAGAGTGAGCAGAGGGGATAGAAGAAGTTTTATTGCAGACTGGGGTGCTATGAAATAGAGCCGTGTATTATTTTTACTTGATTGCGGCTCCGGCTGTTAGCTAAAACAGCTGAAGGCACCATGTGATAGTAACAATGGTTCGGCTTGCGGACTGGGACTTGCTTTGAGTTGGTTGGGGGGACTCGGCAGCCAGGGAGAAGAAGAGTGTATCCTCATCTGCTTGGTCAAACCTTCACGTGGGGGAATAGCGGTGAGTGGGAAGTGTCTCTCGCCAGAATTCTGAAGGATGGTGCAGACATATTCAGACTTGGGAATATCGATGACGCTGCTGCTTTCTTGGCTCAGATCCTGTAGAACTCTGGTCTGATCCTCCATCTTTTCAACCATTTAAGCCTTTCTTCAAATGATATTGAGACTTCTGCAGATCGACACTGCTGTGCAGTGTACTTTCTTGGTTTGTCTTGGTTCAGCTGCGTTGTTGTCAGTGTCAAGGCTTTGCAGATGGATTGTAATGAAAAAGCGACAACTTGTTGATCGTATCGTTCAAAGTGTGGTTGACCTTCTCCACATTCTGCTCCACTTGACGCCTCCATTGTGATCCTATTTCGACCTTCGCGACCATACCCTCGTCCGTCCACATATTGGGCTCCTCCTTGCCTCCAGGTGTCTGGCATAATGGCCAATCCCACTTGTCCCCCTGCGACAGTTTCGCATCACTCAAGCCCGACAAGACCAGTTTGGTCCCCCAGGATCCAAAATATTCGCTCTGATTTCAGGATAAACTCGGACGGCCTGTTGCACAACACTAACGACTTGCTTCTCGAGGACATTGAGATCCGAGGATTGAGGACAGGTCGACAAAAATGTTGGCAGTTCAGAATATGGAACCCCCAGGGCTTTAGATAGAAACAGAAATGAAGCCTGGAGCTGCCTCAATGTCTTCAGAGACTGCGGGCCTTGGAGTTCATTGTCCACGCGCTCTCTCAGATCCGCTGACAGGTACTCGTTATCTGGGACCAGTATTATCATTATTTCTTGGAGCTTCAAGATGGTCTCTGCAGTCATTTTGGGGTTGTGTGGGACATACAGATCTCTTGCAGCCGAGAAAGTAAAGATCAGTCGCTCTCCAGCAATCGAAACATTCTTGACGCGCTTAACATCTTCTGCAGGTTGCTTGTTGTTGTCTTGGCCACGCTTCACATGCAAATGAGAGAGCTCTTCGTGCGATTTGAGGTCGGCTTTTCCAGCGCAATTAAGGCAGCAGGATGGACAGATAATCCAGGGTGGCGCTCAGTTGTTGCAACAGTGACATGTCACGGAGCGAGTGTTTTTAAACTTCTGGCCAGCTCGTCGTGCTGGAACGGTAAGATCATGCTTAATTACCAAATGCCTTCGAAGATTGTGAGGGGTGTCGCAGGATTTTCCGACTTAGCAGGGAAAGCAACTGTGTAATACAATAGGAGGATCAACTTTGTCGGTGGTTGGTCGTGGCTTGCTGGGAAATAATGACTGTGGCGTCATTAGAGCCAGGCTCAAAGATTCTCGTGCACATTCGCACTCTTACACATTCCGCCCAGGAGCGCTGTATTCCCTAATCGCTGTTATTTCTCCATCACCACTAAACACAACTGGCAGATCAGATCAAATCAACTATGGAAGATATGGAGAATACGGAAGGTACACAATGCCCTCGACATGCCACGAATGCATTTTCCCGAATCAATCTATACCCATGTCACTTAATGCCCTTCCTTACTGCGTCAATGCTTGCTCTAGTTAAACAGGACGTGCAGGACGCGCAGGACGCGCGGTCAGAGCTGCAGGATACGGATCATCATCAACGAGGCACGGAGGAGACTGCTTCATCAACGGAGCCTCCAACCACAACACCCAGTGGTGCCCCCATGCCTACCACCACTGACCCAGCGCTTATCGAGGCGTGGGATCGTTGCTGGGCTGTAGTCAAGAGTACACCAACAGAATTCGATACATGGGAGGAGCTCATGCGACTTGCTGATAGGCAGGATGGTGGATTCGGCCCAGAAGCACCGCCTGCCAACATTTCAAATGTCAGGACTATCTACGACTCCTTCTTAAAGCAGTTCCCACTGTGCTTTGGATACTGGAAGAAGTATTCGGATATTGAATATATGGCCCGAGGAGTAGAGGGAGCCATTGAGGTACCACTAGCTTTGAAACTGTTAGCTAATGGGCATGTTCTGAGCAATGACTTTCGGTGCTCGGTTCTTACTCAGTCTTTGTTCCTGGATGGTAGATCTTTGAGCGTGGAGTTAAGAGTATCTCCAACTCGGTCGATTTGTGGGTTCAATATTGCTCGTTCGTAATGGAACAAAAACCTGATGACCGAGAGGCAATTGAACGGTGAGTGCTCGTCTTTTTTTTATCTGTCCGTCTGCTATTTCTCTTTTAAGTTATTTCGGGGTGCCTATGTCTGCCCCAGTCGCAGGCCAAGTCTGTAATTCTCAGCAACAATCCACACTTTTGCTACTCTTGATGCAAAACAAGCTGCCTGCTTGCGCGTATTGCGAAAACGCTGAACGTTGGGTGGCAAATCTCCAGAGATAATTGTACAGCAGACACAGGATGACTTATGGATGCGTAGCACAAGATAGACAGGAGGCCCCAGGCGCTTGTTCAAAAAGAACTGGATATGCACCCACCAACACAGCTCGCAGAAGGATGACGACGATCGCTCTGGATATGACTTGTAATCTATCGGGACGCAAGGGCAAGCGAAAATTTGTTTTGTCCTGGTCTTTGCATGCCGTAAAAATGTTCCTACGTCGACAATATACCGTTCCTACCCTGATCATTGTTCGCTTTGACACTGACCGTGGGGACACAGTTCATGTCAGGCAACGCCCCAACGACTCTGACACTAGAGCTATGGATGCGGCTACGAGGTTGCTCAGACCATTGTCGATCCAAAGGACGAGCATGCGATAATCAAAATGTGACTCGATGGGTGTGATACCACTTTTTCTTTTCTTTCATTTATTCTTTTCTCCGCAATGGTCCTAGGACACTTGTTGGTAACCTGTGTGACCAAGCGAACTAACACATGTTGTCCTCATCTCCTCGGGTTCTCTAGGTTATTTGAGCGCGGAGCAAACGCCGTGGGTTTGGACTTTATGCCCCACGTCTTCTGGGATAAATACCTTGCTTTTCACGAGGAAAAGGAAGAATACCCTAAGATGGTCAAGTTACTGGAGCGTATCGTCACCATCCCCATGCACCAATACGCGCGATTTTATCAGCAGTAAGGGCGCAATTTGGCTTCAGAAATCGCTTTCCTTACAAATATCTTTTGCGTTTTCAGAAACATGGCTACCGATCTGTCCTGTCCCCCTAATAGTATACATGGCACACGTTATTTCTATAGGTACGCACAGCTTTTGGCATCACGGCCGCTAACGGAGTTGCTCTCAGAGGAGCAGTACAACAAGTACAAGGAGCAACTCACGGTAAAGGACGCAGATGGACAAACCCAGGATTCAGCAATCTCAGAGGAGAAGCCTCAGGAGCAGCTTGAATTAGAGATGCTCCAAGTAATTATGGAAGCTAGTGCGCGAGTGCATGCTCGCACTGCTGAAGAGACAAACAAGAGATGGCCGTTTGAAGCTGAAATCAAGCGACCTTATTTCCATGTTAAGCCCATGGACATGCCACAGCTCACCAACTGGCGAAGGTACCTGGATTTTGAAGAGGCAGAGGGGGATGTTGAGAGGATCCGTGTGCTCTATGAGCGCTGTCTCGTCACATGCGTAAGTGGACCAGTTTTCATTTACAGTACACACGCTGGTAGCTACTATGTTCGCATTGATGGGTGTGAAGCGTGGGTGTCATTCATAACTCCATTCACTTCAACGTTGGTCCATTCTAGGCTTTATACGAAGAGTTTTGGCTGCGATACGGCACGTGGGCTCGATCTCAAAGCAACTTGGATGATCTCAAGGTCATCTACTCCAGAGCGGTCCTTCAAGTGCCGCCCTCGAACCCGTCTCTACGACTCACCCTGGCTTTGGTCGAGGAAGAGCGAGGGGAGATCGAGGCAGCTCGCCGTGAATACCAAACAATTTTAGAGAATCGTACGGCATTTTTTTCCTTTCCTGCTTCATTCCTGATCGTCCTTTGGGCAGGAGCCTCGATTACTGACCTGGACTTTCTTCACAATCTCCTATTGGCATATGATAGTGCCAGGGCATATTGAAACTATTGTTCGTTTCGCGAATTTCGAAAGGCGAACATCACCTGCTCACCTTGAAGCTGCTGAACTTGTGTACCAGTCCCAGTTGGGACTGGAGAAAGTCGACGAGATTACGCAGACCGCAATCGTGACACTTTATGCTAAATTCTTATGGCAAGTCAAGAAAGATGTCGAGGGAGCTCGCCTGGTTTTCAAGACAGGCGAGGGAAAGTTTGACAGCAGGTTCTTTTTCTCGACATATCTCAAGTTTGAAATGGATCAGCCAGGTAAGAGAGCTTTCCTTGTTTTTACTTGAAGATGAGTCCCGACCAACACTCTAACGAGGATCAATATCACCGTTGGCTCAGGTGAAGACTATGAGACGCGGGTGTCGAATGTTTTTGAGCAGGTTCGCTACTCTGGTCTTCCGGAAGCTATCAAAAGCGATTTTGACCAGGCCTATCTAGACTTTGTCATGGAGTTTGGGTCATCAGCTGCACGATACAACCAACTGGAGGTCGATGTCAAGTCCCCCTCGGTCTATGTGCAAGAGTCAAAGAAGAGGGCGGCTGTGGAACAGACAGATGAGGAGAGGGCGAAGAAGCAGCTCAAACAAGAGGATGTTACTATGGCTACGAATACAGATGAGCCCACCACTGCAGATGGCCAATCTGTAACGCCGGCCATGGACCCTGCAGCTGCATATGTTCAACACCAGCACTGGGGAGCGCAGGCGGCTCCATATGGATACGCTGCACCGGTAAGTACCCTGTAGTCAATACTGGAAGTCGTGATGCATGGAATATTCATTGCGATATTTACGGTTTCCGTATACGACAAATAGACGTATCCCTATGCAGCAGCGCCAATGCAAGCTGGTGCCCACTGGGACTATGGATCTCAAGCGGGCGCTATGGATCCAAGCGCGAACGGTTCTGCGCCATACTATAACCCAACACCCCACAGTTAGAATGTTCGTACTTGAGAACAACGAAAAGACAGGTTCTCAATAAACGAAGACCACACACATGAAAAATCGTCTGCAACGCCATTTCCACTCTGGAGGCCCAAGGCATCCGCTTTTTTTTTTTTGGTCGATCTGTGCTGCCTTGAAATCTGCACTGATACCCCCGTCTCACTGTCCCATTGACTCTGTCGCAGCTTTGCTAGGCAAGTCCTTTTCAGGAAAGCGACTTTCCTTAAGCCAACCTCGTTCGTTTTCCTCACTTGCCGTCCTCGAAATTTGATATGAGGTGGCATGCTTCGCCCTGCATTTTTTTTTTACGTTCTATTCTCTCTCTAACTGATTCTCTATTTTCTATTTCAGCAAGGAAGCGATGTCAATAAGCGGCGCCTGTCAAAAGACTCGAGCGCACTGGGGCGATATAGAGAGAACGGTGGAAGAGTAGGAGGAAGACCTCGCAGCAGCCATAGCCCATTCCCTTTATAAATATCTTCAGCACTCAATACTACCGTCGACAAAGTCGCACTGGAAAGGTGGAGAGGCAGGCGCGTCAGCTCAAGGATATGAATCACTAAGTGGGAGTATTGGAAATGGAACTTGAGGAATCACGCCGCCAACTTAAAATAACACTCCCAGTGCCTGAGGTGAAGCCTCTGTCAGGGGCGATTTTCCGAACCTATGAGCACATGAGGTTGCGAGGACAGAAACTGACAGAAGATCGAGCGGCGAGCACTGCTACACATTCTTGATTTATTCAAGCAAGAAAAGGAGGGTGGCAAAAGTGTTACGAGGGCGGATCCCTATCTACGGGCAGCAAGATGCGTTCTTGGGCAAAAACTTTGAGGGTCGTAGAGGCAGGCACACTCGCTTTCACTGGGTGAAGTTCTAGGCTTCAGATCTTTGCCAACGTACAGCCGAACTGAATAGGCCAGGTCGTGTTGTCACTCTCCACAAGTTCGTGAAAGTCACTTGGTCAAGCGACCATCACATCCCGAGTCGAGAAGCCATCAAGAAGATGGTGCGCTCCGTGGACTTTGAATACAAGGACTCTGGAAAGACAATGGGCTTTGTCGACACACCTGCGATCCAGAGACTAAGGCCTGAGTATCTTAAGCGGCAGCACTCAGAGGAACTTATCAAATGCAGTATTTGTTGACTTAGTGAGTCGTATCATAATCAGCTAAAAAGGTATGTTTCTGTCCACTATCGTGTTATCTGTTTTTTTTTCGTCATTTTTTATACTCACTATTTTTTGTAGTCATGGCTCCTTCCTTCTGCGTCCGCAATAATAGAGGCAAGGGATGATGACATGTTATTGTGCATGATGGTAGCTCTGATGGGTGGGTTGGAAACCTTCGTGTTTGGGAAGCCAGCAACAGCAGCGGCAGCGATTACCACAATGACATGAACGCAGGAATGTTTGAGGACTACATGGGCGAGCTATTCCGCTCCTACGAGGAGAAAGGACACAACAAGGTTGTTTTCTGCATGGACAATGTCAAACATTATTGGTGTGAGTCCCATCCTCAAGGCTCTCCTGATGATGAGGCTTCCAGAACTCTTTCAACACTCAAAAAAGATCGATTGATTGATCGCCATATGAGGATGAACGCGGATTTGAAAGCGGACGATCGAACCATGCTCCTGAAGCCCCCGTCTTATGTCATGACCCAACAGGGGGGGTATCAATCGCCAACAGCTGTAGAGCCGATATCCGTGAGGATTTTTTTTTTTTTTTTTGCTGTTTGGGTTACCACCCAGACCTTAATCCAATTGAGGAGGCATGGGGTAAAACAAAAGGCCATGTGCCTTTGAGTCATGATGGATCGAGTTTCGGCCGTGCAGAGACGTTCATCGGAGAGGGCTTTTCCAAAAGCTGAGCCATGCTGGTCAAAGCTTGAAGCTTGTCCGACGGGCTATCATATCCGTCTTAACGAAGCTCCAGGTCCCCTTTTGAAGATTGAGGCGGATACTGAGGACGAATTCAGACAAAGACAAGAGAACGTGCGGGAGGAAATTAACTAAGAGAGGCCTATGATGAAGTCTCAGGCACGCTTGAGGTGCATCTTGGAAGTCAAGAGATTTATCGTGAAAGGGCTGAGTCCAACCAGGGCACAGCCGGGCAGTGCAAGGATCTGACTGGATGATACACTTCCAAGATCCTGCGAA
>MU616564.1:84146-142508 GCA_025201705.1 Dissophora ornata
CAACAGCAACAGCAACAGCAACAGCAACAGCAACAGCAACAGCAACAGCAGCAGCAACAGCAGCAGCAGCAGCAGCAGCAACAGCAACAACAGCATCCTCCACTGCGGCTGCAAATGCAGCAGCAACAGCAGCAACCACAACACCAACTACTACAGGGGCAGTTACACGATCAGCAGCAGCAGCATAGACTCTACCAGCTACAGCAACAGCAGCATCTTCAGCTTCAGCTAGAGCTCGCCAGTCGGACACAGTTGCCACAGAGTCCAGCACCAGCAGGGTTTTCCAATTCCCCGATCCAGCAACAATTTCCGCATCACCTTCATGGAATGAGTCAGTTCCCGAGTGGCCACTCGCCAGCCCAGTCACCGCTCTCCCCCGGTAACTGTACCGGAGATGACTATTTCTCATCTAGGCAGGCTACTACGGGCCCTGCTTCTTCACCAGGAGGCTCCTCTAAGATAAAATCTAGACCAAGGCCGTCAATAGCTGGGTCTAGAGTTTCACAAGGCGGTATCAAGGCGCTCTTTGGACCGAACTCGTCGAAGGGCAACCGTGCTTCCCTGGATCTTAAATCGGAAACATCCCTTAATCTGCCGCCACAGCAGGGACTAACCGCAACACTAATAGCTGCCAACCAACCGTCCAACAGTATTCCGTCACCTCCTGTGCGGAAAAAGAAACCTGCTAAAGCCATCTCAGCTGAAATACCCATTTTGACTCCTGCTGAGCTGAATGCGGCACGAGATGCTGCTGCTAATGGCACACAACATGGACCGGGTCTACCAGGATTCGCGATTGCTGATCCAGTTCCAGTACTCACGTTGGCGGAACGAAGAGCTGCAGCTGCAGCTGCAGGAATGCAGAGACGAAGATCAGCGTCAGAGTCGTCAACTTTATCTCAAAAACCGGGACTTGGCCCGACCATTCCAGCATCTTTGATTCCTCCAAACCTTGGTCTTGATTCTAAGGCGCAGCAGTTTGTTTTGCCGCCAAACGTAACTCCTGGAAGCGAGAGTGCACCCTTGGCCAGTCCGTCAATCCTATCCACTTCAGCCTCCTCGCCGGCGCCTATCCAGATTGGAAGGATCACTCCCCGTCACTCCTCATCACAGGCGCGTACAGAGGAACAACAACGGCAGCTGGATGCAGCCATGGAGCGCGTTGATTTCGATGATGTGACAGTGGCGGAGCTGAAAGAGATGCTGCGCCAGCGAGGAAAGCATGGCGGAGGCAAGAAGGCGGATCTGATCAAGCGACTCCAATCTGAAATCGAGATTATCCGTGCCAACCGCCAGTCAGTGGCCCGTGCTGGCGCGGGCGCCATCCCGGCGCCACTGGCTTCACCCACACATTCTCTATATAAAACCCTTGGAGGCATGCATATCGGTTCGCCACCAGTGCACAACAATATTGCAGGAACAGGACCTTCCAATTTGCGATATGCACTTTATAATACCATCCCGCTCGAGCCAGGGGCAGGAGCATCACCGGTGTCGTTGACAGGAGCGGGTATGACCCTGGGAGAAACATCTGCGAGTACAGTTCCGGGTGCAGGACTAGGAACATGAGAGACGACAGTTCTTCGTAGCCTAAACAATAGTTGGAATACATGTGCTTGACTTGCCTGCCAATTTAACGACGATGATGTATGTGTGTGCACAGGTGTGGATGTTCGGGTTTTTTCTTCGCTTCTTCGAGGCCCAGACCCTCGTCACCATCGCTGCACGATCGAGATGATGAGACGGCCGAGAACAGATCGCCTCAAGAATGAGCGAGATAAGTCATTGTACATCCTATCCTCAACTCTTGAGACCCCGCAGTCTTTGCAACTTTTATTTCGCATTCGCATTCGCTCTCCTCCAGTCTAGTCAACACCTCTCATTCTCTCATTTGGCTGTCGTGGCCTCTTTTCCTCGGAGCTTTTGGACTCCATATCGTTCCGAGCAATACAATTTGGCTCTGAATGTGCCGAAATTATACGTCAGGACGCTATTTTTGCCAAACATATGTTGAGCGCCATAAGTGAGAGACGCAGGTGTAGAACTGGAACAAGAGGGAATACAACATACATGGCTCCCGGATACACCATACCACAGCTTGACCTCAGAAGCACTAGAAGTCGGGTAGTAGGCAAAAATAAAATATTTCGTGTTTGGAAGCATTATCAACGTCTGTCGTTTTGGCGTTATTTCATCTCTGGGCCTTTAATATCTCTACCACTGTTGTGCAGAGGGCAGATAGGAGGGATCTGCACAATTTTGTCATAGAGTCACAAATCTTCTTACACCTTGAAATCATGCTTGCAGGTACTGAGAGGAGGATGCAACTTGCAGGAGCGGGCTACTTCAAAACTCTCCCTGGCACAGGTATCCGCTGTAATTGCGGTAATTGCAAACAAACTCTGAGCCTTGATTGCTTTATTGAACATCTAATGTATAGAAACGACATTTGCTTTATTATTTTCATAATCTCAAGGCGCCGCTTCAAACTGCTTTCCTTGAGTCAGCAACCCCTTTTCCCCCGTCCAGTATCTCTCTTTCCATATCGCGGAAACCATCAAAGGAAATCCAGTTCAAAGCCCCGGGAAGTCTGCGCTCAGCTCCAAGAAGAGTGGCCTTCATTGAGTTTGGCAGCTTAAAATCTCTTACCCGCCCTGTCCAGGAGCGATGTCCAGATCCTTTTGCGACATTTGGAAAAGTCTGGCAAAGTCGTGGGCATCTGACTGGCAATCCAAGTATGTCAAGCAGTTCTAGTAGGAATGGAACTCATGTATGTGAAGGCTCACCATATTCGGCCGCTCCATGTTCAAGTCTACGAGCGTGGGACCATGATTGTGCACGTTCACACTCAACATCGCAGAACTTGTCGGTTAGACTTTTGTTGTGTAGGTCCGCATTTTCACGCTACAACCAAGACCCAAAAATCCCTGCCACGCTGATTGAATCTGATTTATTGACGGTATGATCTCTGTTCCACTTTTGAGTAGCAGGGTTTGTCAGGGCTACTCTTAACTTCAAAGGTACTGCGTTCGCTTGATTGTCTTGATTCAAAGTATGATAGGTGGGACTTGGGATAGCCTCAAGATGATACCATGATTGACGGTACCGATGCCCACAAGAACGCGTTATATTAACCAGCTCTCTGTCATCTCCATGAAATTGGGGGGACATATGGCCCACCCGCAATTCGACCGGACCCTTGCTTGGTATTTAGGGACGCCTTGTAAGCAATTGCTATTCTCTCTATCACTAATGCCCTTACTCTCATTCTATTATGCTTTCCAGGGTTGCGTATCAAACGCCGTATTATCTTTACTTCATAGCATTGCCTTCTCAGGTATCTGGAATGCTTTCTCAAGCCAGGTTAATAAGTTGCTTGGGTCTTTTCAAATCGTAGAATCAGTACTTTGTGCCATATTTCAGAAATGGACGGAAAGGCCGATGGACTTGACATTCTGGCCAATGTTTTGTTGAAAAGTACAGGGCTGGCACATTGGGGGATTCCCTGGAAGACACATACCTGCCCGGCCGCATGCTCAGAAGCCGTTATTTTTTTACCAATTCTTCTGTTTTACAGATCGTGTAAGTTATGACCAATGTTGACTAAGCTCGGGGGTGAAGATCGTTACAAGAACCTTGGTTAGGAGTGTCTACATGGCGTTGAAACAGAAATCAGGTTGACAAAAAGAATATGACAGTGTGAGAGAAATAGATATAGATTTTCATAGGAAAATGGAGTTCTTTAATGGATCTACCGTTTTACGATCAACTACGTTCAAAAGAACTAATCCCAGATAGCATTCAAGGCTAATAGTCCAACTGCCAATATTGCCCTCGAACATCATATTCATGCGAGTGCAACGTTTAATTACGGACTAATACTCCAGGGATCGCTGCCTGAACTTGCTAAAGATTGAGAGCGGTCACTGACGTTCACTCAAGGAATAGTATTGTTCGAAGTGATAGCGCAAACAAGGACAATGTCATGAAAGTGGAAAAGCGGAAAGGAGGTGATTAAAATAGGACGAAAGAGAGTGAGGAGCCACACCCCCTCAATAAATCCTCGGCTAGGCAACTGTACGCTTCCCTGATCTCAAATTGCCAATGTGGTCTACCTATTCGACATCGGATAACGATTGCCGAGGCCATCGACGAAAACACAAGGAGGCGACTATTGTTACCTTCTCCGTTCTTGTTTTCGATGTTTTCCTACCTGTTCGCATGCCGGGGGTCTGCAGTGGCTCCACAGTCAACACATCCTGTCCGTCTACAAAAGCGACCGTGGATAGGAGATAACTATCATCGAGCACTTCCAGTTCGCAGCGGTCCTCATCAAAGTATCCAACATCGCTTTATTCATATCCGCCTCTTGCACACTCCGCCTCGCTACACTGCCAGACTTCACCGTATTCTCTACTCTGCTGTAAATTGGAGCAGCGCTCATTACTTGTGCACAATAAACCAACTCTTGCTTCAATCCTACACTATGGCGTCCCCAGTCAAACACTTGAGTATGGCTTAATGTCATTTGCAAGGCCATGTTGTGCGACCTTAATTCACTTCACCGCTGTCACCACTAACGTGCACAGGAATTAATGTACACCTAGGACGATGGCGCATCACCAAAGCCCTTCTACTCCCTCTGCTCTTTCTCCTCTTGCTGACGATCATGAATGGCAGTACGTTTGTCGCAGCAGATGACGCGGACGTTGATGACGATGACAGCTTCCCAGATCCCACCGATATTGAGGATGATCCTTTAGCAACAACGCTCGCTGCTCCTAGCAGTTTCGTCCCTCTTTCTGATCCTGTCCAGACCACAGCTGCTGCACTCGCGCCTTCCCCTCCTCCCACCCCTGTCCCTACCTCGGTCCCGTCTTCTACGCCAGCTCCAGCTGCTCCCTCAGAAATCCCCAAGCCTTTGTCTACAACCCTGCCGGGAATTCTTAAGCCTGGCACTCCTAGTGCAGATTGTGCTGTAATTGCAGACCTCTACAAGGCGACAGGTCCTTGGCGATTTGTTCCCGACACTGTTAACTGTTGTAATGCTGAATACCCCAACTCTGCAGGGATCAAGTGTAACACCAACGGTCAAATCATTTACATATACTTAGCTGGTAAGGGTATAATAGCTAGACCTCGTTACATCGATAGCCTATTGCACATAGTGAGGTCCTGCATATGCTAAGATGGCTATTCATTTGGGTAATTCACCGTTCCAGGTCAAGGGCTTACTGGACCTCTGCCAGAGAGTCTTGGTAGTCTTGCAGGGTAAGTCTGCTCCAGCCAAGAGGAAGTAGTGGTGTAATAAATCGAGTCTAACTCTCCGTGCCAATACAGTCTCCAGTACTTGTTGCTTTACTATAACGGCCTCTCGGGGACTATTCCGTCCAGCCTGGGCAACCTTCCGTTGGTACTCCTTGGTCAGTCTTCCTGATTATTGCGACTATCGTTGTCAACGCAGTATCATGTCCTTGATTCTCTCTGTAGAGTAGCGCCGACACTGACATCTGAATCCAGATCTTAGCCACAACCGACTCTCTGGCAGCCTACCATCCTCAGCAGCCGGGTGGGTTAACATGGGCACACTTAATCTGCAGCAAAACGCGCTCACAGGCCCACTCCCAAACTGGCTCACGACTTTACCCAACCTGCACTCATTGGCTCTTGGACAAAACCTTTTCAATACCGAGGATGCACCAAACGCCTTCACATTCAATCTTGAACCGGTCGTAAGCGGCTCCAACACCTCATCATCTTCTGTTATCCCTCTCTCGGCCAATCCAGCCAACTATACGCCGCCCACATCAACGTTTCTGGAATCATTCACAAGACTTCCAAAACTGAAGCAACTTAAGATAGACTCGCTGGCTGTTTCGGGTGGATTTCCAGCATCCTGGCAACTGAAGATGGTCAACTTGACAAAACTGGATATTTCCAATAACTCGATGCAAGGTCCAATTCCCGGGTTCATTAATGGGTTCACAGGACTTAAGACGCTGCTTTTGGACAGAAATGAGTTTGGAGGACCGATCCCATCACTCGAGTTTTTGAGATCCCTTTCAGGTATGGTTGCTGTTGTGAACTTTATTATTATCGCCACAACAGACAATGATTTTTAACGAAATATCCTTGCACATGGGCGCGCCATTAGTCCTGGATCTGTCGTACAACCAGCTCTCGGGGCCTCTACCACCATGGGCTGCTGGCTTGAATCTGACCATCTTGAACCTGTCCAACAACCTACTGTCGGGGCCGCTCCCGATGGATAAAAATCATGCATGGCGGGCGTGTTCAGTAGCCAACAACTATTTTGTGTGCACCAAGGGTCCGGAGCAAGTGCTTAGTTCCAAATGGAAGAGCGATTGTCGAGCGCAGTGCTCCGACGAACAGCGAAATGTTCCTTCAGGTAATTGGAGGGTTCGCAATGACTACCACGGTCTGTGTGGTACAGGCATGTAAATTGCTGTCCCTGATATCACTCAAACGATGTTTACTTAGTTCGGCCGGCTGTGAACACGACGCTCCCTGGAATCCGCGTCCACCAGACTCATAATGGAGGTGGGATCCGGCCTTTGCCCAAGGGACTGACAGTAGGATGGGCAACCCTTGGAGCTGTGATATGGCTCCTGTTGACTCGCCAATAAGTGCTTTCATGCGTTCTGAAGTTCTAGTCAAATGTGTCCACCCTCAAAGACCTCGAGCAGGTCTTCATAGTTTTTCATGTATCAACGAGCATAGCTTACAACAACTCAGTGAAACGATGTTTTATTTATTTTAAAATTTGTCTGTGTGATTTTTTTTCGCGTTCTATGCATGATTCACTGAAGTGAAGAGAGTAACGTTAGTAAACGTAATAGACCATTCACTTGAAAAGAAAACAAAACGATCATGTCGTTTTTCAATGTGTTTCAGATAGGAGCGAAAGATGTGCTTGTTTTGTTCCCCATGGAGACTAGGCGCCAACCTGGCTCTTGTCGGGTGAACTATGTAATCATCAGATGTACCAAAGAAAAATGAAGTCGAAGATAGGGGGTGTTATTACCTTATCAGTAGTTCGCCAGTTAGCAATGGGGCTAACTGGCCTGGTCTTGACGCTATCAAGTTAGGGGTGGTGATTGATGAATACAATGGATGGATAGATGGATGAATAAAGGGATGGATATAAGAATGGATGAAGATGGGCCTAAGGGATGAGTGTGAAGGAAGGAGCTGAAGTAACTCTCCCGACCCAGAAACCAGATGGATTTTATAGTGCAACAAGGAATGTGGCTTGCTTTGTTTCTTTGTTTGAAAGTGGAAAATTAGGAAAGGACAATAATTGTGCAATTGGTGGCAAATCACGTGATATATCATTGTGACTATCATTGCGACCTGAAAAAAGGTAAACACCACAACATATCGACTGCTTGCTGCTCTTTGCATCCACCTCTCCAAACTCCATCTCTCTTAAACATTGGACAACTCTGCATACTCTTCCTTCATCATATACATCCACATATTCACATTTACAGATAACTCAACATGCGTCTGGAAAAGTGCTACTTCTGCTCATCAACATGCTACCCAGGACATGGCACCATGTTTGTGCGCAACGACTCTAAGGTGCGCCTAACCCCTGGGTCCTATTCAACTTATTGTTATCAGTCACGCATACGTCTAGCAACCGACAATTGGAGCTGTGTTTGGACTTGTTGGTGATGACACTTGTTGACAGTGTCAACTCACCGTAGCAGCCCCGCCTTCAACCTGAAGAGCAAAACTTAGTGGAGCTATGCTGGATGGTGCATGGCAGTAGCATTCGGATATGTACCCCCAGGCTTCGCAAGTTCCACTGATCTGACCGATGACTTCTACTCTTGTGTGATTATAGACATTCCGCTTCTGCAGATCAAAATGCCATAAAAACTTCAAGATGAAGCGCAACCCTCGTAAGGTCCGCTGGACCAAGGCATTCCGCAAGGCTGCGGGCAAGGAAATGACGATCGTATGTGGTGGATATTTACTTATCTTGAGAAGCGTGTAGAAGGAGCCCGTGTGAGGGGTCGAATTGGTGCAGAAGACTAAGTGCACTTTTTCATATATATTTTCCCCCTGAATTAGGACTCGACATTCCAATTCGAGAAGCGCCGAAACATCCCCGTCAGATACGACAGAGATCTCATGGCGACAACGATCAGGGCACTCAAGCGTTCGCAGGAGATCAAGGCCAAGCGCGAGCGTGTCTTCTACAAGAACAGGATGTCGGGCAACAAGCTCCGCCAAAAGACCGAGAACCAGGCTCTGGTCCAGAAGCACATCCACCTCGTCGCCACACCAGCGATCAAGAACCTGGCCCAGGTCCAAAAAGTGGCACAGAAGAGCAAACTCATGGATGTCGACATGTCATAAAGTGCATCATACAGTCTCAACACCCATTTGTCTTTTTAATATCTACAACATCGGCATTCGTTTCATTGCAAGTAATAAATCATGAAAACAACACCGGTGTGCCAACGTGCTTTCAGCGCAACATGATTGTACAATAATAACGACAAGGCGGTGCCTATCGTTACACTGCGGGTTGAGGTCAAGACTTTTTTTTTGTAATAATTTAATTTGAATATGGACCTGAACACACGCACATGTTATAGTAAAAGGGCACGCATCAGGCTTTCATCCATTTTTACTGTTTTGACCATGTCCTTCGCAACAGAGAAAGAATAACATTGCAAGATGTGGCAGATTTATAGGGCTATGCGCCGGAACAGATCAAGATCTTGGGTCTTGATCCCGGCCAGAACATGTGTAGTTGGGGCGAGCACATTTCTACTCAGGGATAACTAGCCTAAAAGGGGTTGCAGTATTGCTGTGATCAATATATCCCAGTCATGGCGACGCTTGGAGAGCAATGTAGAGTGGCGCACGATACTTACAGCATGTCTTTTGAAGAGATGTTTAACAGGGGTTCCTGGGTTAATTAAAAAAGGATGCGTTCAAACAACCATTGCTCAATCGTGGAAACGCTCCTGTCGCTGAGATTTTCGAGATTCATGGGCAGACCACGCACGTAATGGGATACACTGAGCGTACCCACAATTTAGAGCTCTTAGAAAAAGGATGCAAAGGGTGAATAAAAGACCCAACGATCGTATCCTGCTTATACACGCGCAGGTGAGTGGCCGTCATGGCTCCTCGAGCGTGGCCATTAGTGATGGCGATCTTTCCAATTCCGTTTCTTCTGCGGTCTCTGGCGGGCTCCAGCCTGCAGTTCACAAAATACCAATTGTCTGCCTCTGTGGCCATCCCATAGGACTCCAGGGGCGTAGTTTCCGAGGTGTCATCATTTGGTTCGTTAGTATTGGCTCCTGCCGAACCATATTCTGCGCAACAGCACCTCATCCTCCACCCGGGCCACGATTAGTAGGTATATCTCACGATCTGCCTTCTCTCAATTCACGTGTACATTCTCAGCATCACTTGATCTTGAGGTCGATAAATAATGTTGATCCTGATCACCCAGATACGCCACATTACATCAGACTCAAGGTGTGAAAGCAGCTGTTCCAGCGATGCCGTACAAGATGTGGGTGGAGCTCTATGTGTCGATGGATTCGAGAGATGGGGTTTCTGACGGTTGACAATTTCCTTCAAGAAAAAATCCTCGAGTTTCTCGTATTGTGTCCGTGCTTCGTGAACACGCCTGCTCGTTGCAACAGGGGCATCTGTGTAGGACGACTAGAGAACTACGAGGCCTGAAATTTTGATAACCAGGAGTACACAGTGGCAATGATTAATCACCGTGCCTGAGCTACGATAATAATGTGGGTCATTCATTTTAAGAGAAACTCCTCTTCCCAGAAAGTCAACAGCGATGAAGACGACCTGAGTCATCAAATTCAGGTGTGTTCCTGGCCTTGATGAACTCCCAGAGGTTGCTAATGCTTTCTGTTGAAGGGACAGACAGCGCAGACGCGTTCGATGAGGACCCGCCATCAACGAGAGGATCATCCTATCCGCAGATGATGTAGAGATGGGATGCTCTGTGTACCGTGAAGAGATGAGATGGATGATTGAATGGAGAAGGGGAGCAGATGCTTGGAGTACCTGGGAAATATTATTTGCTGGTTCGAAGGGTTGTGCGTCTGTGCCTTCCCACCTTACTTCGTTTCAATCATCATCCTCTTCACTCATCGCATTGCTTCATCTTCATCTTCCTCTGTCTTACGCCTCCTTACCCTCTCCTCCGTCATTGTGCCCGTCCGTTGCACGCACATTACCGACTCATCATCGCTTCTTCTCTCTCAGGTGCTCATCATCTTGCGCGCCAAACTCGTGCTAGCGCGCACCTGCCTGCATCCCAGTCCAACATACACCTAAACAGAGACCAGTCGACAGATCTGCATCATGGCCCTCGAGAGCAACCTCGATCTGGAGCAATCCATCCATGCGATGGCAATATCTTCTCACGTCGAAGCCGCCAAGCTTGGCCCTGGCAGGTTTCCACACATCCCGTACCAGTACTCGAGCCCTTACTATCTCGCCAGCATGGTGAGCAGCTATAATAACTCGGCCACGGATCTGCACCACCACCAGCAGGACCAGGACACGGATCCAGACGCGCCACCACGCCCAGTCGGGATCCACTCCTTAAAACCATCGCTTTTGCGATACATCTTCTCTTTTCTCTCGGTCCAGCATTACGACTATCTCAACCACCGCACACATATCATTTACAACCATCTTGGACCTGCCAGCTTGGTATGCAAAAGCTGGAACGACATTGCCTCACCTCTGCTCTGGCAGGAACGCACCTTTCATGGATGGAAGGCAGGCGACGAACTCAACACGTTCTTGCAAATGACTGAAAATGCCGATTTTTCGTCAACACACGAGTATGGCGAGTTTGTCAAGCGCATCGAAATTATCGACTCGCACGATGTTGTCGACAAGAAGAACGGACAGTTTGTTATCAATTGGATCACGCCCGATGTAGTCCTCGCTCTGTCGGAACACTGTAGTAAAAGGCTCCGGGATCTGACACTAGTATTTGCAACAGGGAGGCAAATCTCGACCGAGATCGAGGAAGGGATAATTCCTTGGGGAGCCCTTGCAGAGTCGTGTCGTCGTCTATTCATCCTTTCACTCGCCAACTACATTTGCCCTATCTTGCCTGTCGGAAATGAACACCCATTCCACACGTTTTCGACGCATACGAATCCCCTCACAGAGCTCGTGCTCAAGCGATGCAAGAGCATTCCTGCCGAGACCTTTCGACAGTTAGCACGTACATGCGGCAAAGCTCTGACCAAGTTAGTGCTGCTGGACTCGGACGAGTATCTGGGCACGGCCGAGATGATTGAATTTGCACGGAATTGCCCCGACTTGCGCCATCTCCACATCTCCTGGATCGAGTCCGTAACACCCAAGATCAACGACGAGGTGGTACTCGAGCTGAGCTCCAACTGTCAGCGACTCGAATATATCTCGTTGCTGGATGCCAACGAGATCTCGGACGAATCGTTCCAGACTCTGGCCAAGCTCCGGTACCTGCGCAACCTTATTTTGCCTCGGGCAGGAACGACCCAGAGCGGGATGGCGTATCGTCAAGAGTCGCTGATCGCCCTTGCCAAGAGCTGCAAGAGACTTGAGCAGTTGCATTTGGTGGCGCCCGGAGCGACGTCCAGCCGATTTTTTGAGGCGCTACTGTATTGCCCGCATCTGCAGGTTCTGGTAATTTATGAGCTGAGCAAAGGGCTTTTGATTGACCAGCGGTTCAAGACGCTGGGGCTTGCCAAGTATGTGGACCCGGAATCCTTGGAATCGTACAAGCTTGTCTGGCACAAGAAGACCTGAGGAGCGACAGGATGCAGCAACGACGATAGTAGCCCTATAGCATACGAGGGCCTCGCAATGATGTATTAACACGTCATAGAGCGATGGAACAGCCGTTCGCTACAACGGATTCGACTAGAGCACGCACATAGGGTTTAAGTTCTAATATGTAGTTGAGCTACTACCATTATTCCCTCTGGAAGGAAAGAAAGAAAGAAAGAAAATTGAGCTTTATTCAAGAATCATCTCTGCGACACCGTTGCAAATGCAGTCTGCTAAGCGCTTGTAGCCCTTGGCGGTATAGTGTAGACCGTCTTGCCAGTACTCGCTGCGCTCGTCATCTGTCATCAAAAGATTGTTGAAGCCATATTGAGGATCGTTCAGGTCGAGTACCTTTTTTTTGGGACAGGGTTCGCGGAGGATGCGATCATTCAATGCGTCTTTCATATCCTTTAAGGTCGGATCCAATCGATCAAAGGCATTGTAAGGAATGGTGAGCTGTAGGAACGACTTTAGCGTTGGCGCAGCAGTCATCATGTCGTAGATGCCCTGGTATGAGAGGTGCGCGACCTCCTCCTCGGCTGTAAGAGCTTCATCGTGGTCAATCCCGCCAAGATCATTAGTGCCAGCCAGGAACACCACATGGTGATATTGGTCCTTTCGCAAGAGGTTGGGTAGGCGTTCTTGAATGTGATCAATGGTATCACCATTGATCCCTGCGTTAACGAAGATGACATCGATATTGTTCTGTGGGTGTTGATCCTTGAAGAGGTTTGCGAGATGATCCGAGTACGGGGCAAAATAGGCTCCTTTGACGAATCCGGCCGTTAAGGAATCTCCAAGACAAAGCACCTTGACTATGCGACTGTCTGCTGCAGTGTTAGAATCCATGGCGTTTATTTGTTTAAGCTGAGAGAGAGATAGGAAGGAGACGAATTCTGTTGCGCCATCGCGGCAAGGCGGCAAGGAAGAAGGAGCTTGTGTCGGTCGTTAAGCCACCACATCCATTCCGATAGCAGAGCGTTTGCTGGGCACAGTGATGCATCTTTTTATACGTGTATGTTTTGTGCTTCCGCATTAGGCAATGCGAGGTTTTCGCCTCGCCAATAAGGTTGCGCGCCTGGTGTGGAGAGTTGCGAAGCGAATATCCGTAACTGGCCAGGCCAGCGAGACATCCAGTCCTGATCACTTGTATCTGGCCGCGTTGATTGGCCCGCTTGGCTACACAGGATCTTCCGAGGGATTAATATTTGCGGTGTTGCCGAGAAACAGGCCAAGGCAGGCGCAGGGCAGGGCAGGCAGGTCAGGGTTAGGTGGGAGATAGCGAGAACGAGCGAGAACGAGCGAGAACGAGCGAAGTCTGGCAATGGACGTGGGCGTGGGGTGGGAGGGTGCGCACGAGAGCGGGCGGGATACGAGAGACATGAACTGCGAGAGCAGGAGCGAGAGTCACCCCCCTGGGACTAAGACATCACATCCCCTGGGCAACTGAATCAATTAATCATATTTGGAATCCCACGCGGACTTCCACAGTTCTTTGTATCCGAATCTCGTCTTCCCTCTCCACAATGCCTGACAAGAAGCTAACGACAGCGAAGCGACTGCAGATTGGCATCCATCCATGTTCCGGACCCAGCTTCTTTGTCCCGCCCCTCACTGTCCCTGACTGGGCTGCGTGAGCATTGAGTTTAGACGAACGAGAGACCTAGCGAAACACAGAGCCGGATGTGCATGTCCTGGAGAACCACATGGCTTAGTCTTTTAGCCGATGATATCAGCGCGACATCTCTCCACAAGACCATGGAGGCGTATAAAAGGCACCCCATTCCCCCCCTTCATCCCCGCATTTGTTCATTACTCTTCTTCTCTTTCTCTCTTCCTTTCCATCCACTCTCCGCCCCTCTTTTCATTCCCTCCCCACTCTTCTCTTCCCCACTCTTCTCTTCCCCACTCTCTAACTCTCAACTCTCTAACTCTTTGACTCTCAAACTCTCAAACTCTTAAACTCACACCCTCTTTCAATACACTCTCCACTCAATTTTTCTCTCATATACAACTCTCTGCTCAACTACTATTCTTCATCCTCAATCCTTATCTCCTCATCTCTTCAACTATCACAGAATGCCGCCTCATAGCCTTTCCCAAGGATCCGTCCTTGCCGCAAGTCCCGCCCCAATGTTGACAAAAGACCTGTTGACAACGTCCTTCACAGCCTGTGCACTGCCCGTGGACAATGTCTCTGTCATGGACAAGGGCCAAGCCGAGCTGCCATCACTGCCTATCCCTCCCTTGGACCAGACCCTGACAAGATACCTAGAGTCAATCCGACCCCTCACCACCGACGAAGAATACAACCGCGTGGCCGAGGAGATCAAGCAATTCCAAGCGTCCGGCCAGGGCCCCGCACTCGATCAACGCCTGCGTGATCATGCTCGAGAGTGCGAGCAACGAGGAACGAGCTGGCTGGCCGAATGGTGGGATGAATGGGCCTATTTCACCCACCGAGACTCGTCCACGTTCTTTGTCAACTACTACTTTGGTTTCCAGGACGATCCTCGCATGCCGACGCAGACAGCTCGTGCAGCGTTGCTGGTGAGCCTGGCTCTGGAATTCAGGCAATTGATCGCAACGTAAGTGGGAAGCCCTGACATCGTTCGTCTATTTCCGGGCATGTTCATAAGTAATAGACAAGAGTTGGAGGGAAAGGGGATAATGAGGATGGGAATATGTAATGCGCACAGATCGAATATTTTGGGCTGGTGTTCGGCAATATTGTTATCTCGTCCCCGATCTCCACATCGATGACGAGTGTACACAAGCGTACAGAGAATCAAGGTTCTAGTATATGCAGAGATATGCCGTGAGGGCGAACGGCGTGGGCTCTTGTCTACGACAGGGACGAATGGCGTACAGCATGCCCAATCTTAATCATGATTTGTCCCCCTCCTCGCTCGTCACTGCCAAGGAGAAATGTTTGCTTGTATCCTGGAGGTCCCGGGGGGGGGGTACCCAGGCGTGCTGGGGAAGACGTACAACATACGCTCATGGGTGAGTGGGTGGCGACAAATGGTTGAAAGGCACGTGCCCCTTTCCGAAGACGAAAGGTGTGGTTGCGCTCCTTCCATTTTGGGATAACCGGCTAGATGCAAAAAGGGAAAAATGAAATGAAAGCTAAGGATAGACAGAGAGGGGAAAGAAACGCCGGAAAGCAAGAGTGCAAGAGAGAGCTACAAACGAATGACATCTCGCAAAGCAACGCCAGAACCTGATACTCACCGCTGCCCGCTCTATCCCTCTTTTTCTCGCCTGTGTACTCGGTCTTGCACCATGCAGTCGAACTCTGACCCCGGATATGGCCAGAAACTCCCCCTTCTGCATGAACATGTACCGCTTCCTCTTCAACCACAGCCGCATCTCGGGCTCTCCCGCAGACACGTCTGTCGGCTTTTCGCCCGAGACCAACAACCACATCTGTGTTGTCCGTAACGGCAAGTTCTATATCTTCGAGACCCAGCATCTTGCCTCGAAGCCATCTTCCGTTCTCAGCCCGCGCGAGATCATGATCCAGCTGGAGCGTATCAAGAAGATGGCCGACGACGACAAGTCCTCGGTCCCCCCTGTCGGTATTCTATCCACCGGCCAGCGTGATCAGGCCGCCAAGGACCGCGCCACGCTCTTTGAGGCGCATGCCTGGAACAAGGCCCACATGGCCAAGATCGAGACCTCGATGTTCGTCCTATGCCTGGACTCGACCTCGCCATCCACTTCCGAAGAGTTTTCGCGTGCCTGCTGGCATGGCGATGGAGCCAGTCGCTGGTTTGACAAATGTTTCCAATTAATTGTCTTTGCAAACGGCCGCGCTGGCATGAACGGAGAGCACTCCAAGATGGATGCCACCCCAACTTCGCGCCTCTGCCGCTACTTGATCGATGAGGCCCAGGCTCGTGCTCTGCCTGATTTCCGTAACCTGAACGCCGAGGATTTGTACGAGTGCGCGTCTGTTCTCGAAAAGCCCCAGCCGCTCAAGTTTCTCAGCAGCCCGGCCCTGGACAAGGCCATTACCAACGCGTTCCAATCCTTCAAGGACACTGTGGATGCGCACGAGATGATCCCTACCGAGTTCAAGAGCTACGGCAAGGGTCTGATCAAGTCGTTCAAAATGTCACCCGACGCTTATGTCCAAATGGCGCTTCAGCTCGCCTACTACCGCAAGCACGGGGAGCTTGTCGCCACGTACGAGTCTGCTGCCACGCGCAAATACCGCCATGGACGTACTGAAACCGCTCGATCATGCTCAAACGAGAGCAAGGCCTTCTGTGAAGCCATGGATAATCCAGATGCAAGTCTCAAAGTCAGAGCTGCGGCTTGTCGCGCCGCTGTTGCAAGACACGCCAAGTACACAGCGTGGGCTGTCGATGGGCAGGCTATTGACCGCCACTTGCTCGGCTTACGCTTGATCCGCAAGTCAGATGAGGAGGTGCCGGCCCTTTTTGCAGATCCCGTGTTTTCACGCACCTGCCGCTGGCGATTGTCGACATCTCAGATCTCGGACGATTGTTTTATTGCCTATGGATGGGGCGAGGTCGTCCCCGATGGCTATGGATGTGCCTACATGGTCAAGGAGTCCGAACTCTACTTCTGCATCACGAGCCTCAAGTTGGGCTCGAGGGAACTCGGGGAGCATGTCGTTGATGCTCTTGAAGATATGCGATTCACGTTTGAAGAGGTCCGCAAGATCGAGAAAGCTGAGGCTGCTCAGGCGGCCATCGTCGCAGCTGCCGCCGAGGCTTTGGCGCATGCAGAGCGCTCCAGAGAGTTGGCCATGACCAGCCAAAACATGGACGCATCCTCCCCCGCTGCCGCTGCTGGAGGACGCTTCGGAGATGAGCGTGTCGCACTTTCAGACCAGTATGTCTTGTCCAGGAGCCCATCGCCTGGAAGACCACCGCTCCCAGCTCCAAGAACCAGTCTGTTCTTTCAGAAACACGACCCAGTTCTGCGAACGGCCCTGGCACGTAACGCTATGGCCATGGCCCAGGAAAAGTATTTGTCTGGTATTGAGGAAATTGCGTTCGAAGACGTAGCCGGATCCCCCAGGCCCCAGAACAGGACATTGCCGTCCTCGAGTAGCACGTCATCTTCCGCTTCGTCCGATAAGCCGGCGACGCCAGCTCCCGGTCGACCCCGTAGCGACTCTGGCTCCCAAGTCAGAGCCTTCATGGCTATCTTGATGGCTGAGGATGGTATCTTGAGTCGTTTGCGGCTCAGAAAAAGCTCGAGCCTGAGCAACAAGAAGTCATCTCCTCCACCCAGTCCTTAAGAGGACGATGATCCGTTCTAGTATCTAGACATTTTTTTTTGTACATAAAGGAAAGAAGTTTATTATGGTTATTATGGTAATACGAAAGGTTTACACTTAGTCAAGGTAGACAAGGGATCAAATATATTGGTTAGCATTATGGCCCTGCAATCAGCTTTGCCTTTTATTCCATTCGCCAATAGCGCATGAATCTATGGTCTAGTCAAACAAGTCAAACAACGCATTGGACTACGGAAGACTGGGCAAGTGCCCAGTGCATAACTGAATGATGCTCATAATGCCGTCCTTCGTCTCTGCCGCTCTCCCCAACCAAACCTGCTGTGGGAGCCATGAACCTACCACCCTCCATACAGTGGAGAGGCCGCATGGCTATAGTGTCGATCGAGGGCAGAGGAAGCGATGGAAGCAAGGAACCATGTGCTTGACTTAATGACTGGCTCACAGACGGCGATGATGCATTCTCGATCGTCAAGCGCGATAGTTCCACCACCGCCGTGTATCCAGCTGCAGCAATTATGATAGTACCCACAATGGCCAGATAAACCCGCGAGAGGGCCGCCATCACCTGCCACACCACGGTCAGCATGTCGTCTTGGAGTGTTTTGAAGTGAAGCCGGCCTGCATAGGCTGGCAAAAGCTGCTGCGTCAAAATCCGGACATCGCTATAGGAAAAGGTAATCAATCCACGCCCCCATACTTGCTTCAGCGCCATAACCACCTCGAGATAGGAGAGGAAGCCATCGAACTCCGGCTCGCTGACGTAAAGCTTGTATTGCAGATGCCCTAGAAATCGTCGCTCCAGTTCATTCAGCTCCTGATTGGTATATCTGTTCCTTGTGAAGTCGGCCCATTCGGCATTTGAAAAAGTAGCGTCAAAGAGGTATTTGTCCGCACAGATGACGGCGACCAGGAAAAGAGATATGCTTGACCAAGGATCTCGCCCTCCTTTACTGTTGCCACTGCCACTGCTACTGCCACTACTACCATTGACGCAGTTACTCCGCTGCGTCAAACCCGAGCTAGTAGAAGACGGCGTATGGGTGGCAGAGGAGGGGCAAGAAGAGCTAGGACTGTCTGGTATCATATCATTGTGTTCTGGTGTAGGTCCTGCCCCAAGTAAAGAAGTATCCGGGCTGTGATCCTGGTTATAGTCGTGTCCTTGGTCGAGGCGAGTCCTGCGTTTCAGACCTCGAGCTAGCCTGGCCTTGAACCGGTCAATGTAGATTAGGGCGAGGATGAGAGTGGTGCAGGAAAGTTGTGTGCGCTTTAAAATTCGTTGAATAAAGTAAAAGATATCGGTTTCGTCGTCAGGGGAAGATGGGCTTGAAGGTTGCTGTTGAGTGTTCTTGGGGTCTTGGTCCTGATGACCCTGATGCGTGCCCATTTGCCCACCAAACAAGGATAATTCCCGGCCGGTGATCATGGACGCAATTACTGCCGCAGCCAGGTCTAGAATGTATCAGAAGCAGGCAATTGATGTAAGGAATAAGATGGCAACTACCGCAACCAAGAAACTAGCAGCGTCTTCCAGGGGAGTGAGTATGACGGCATTAAACAAGGAGACGAACCTATGAGGTTGAGAGGGATACGGGTAAATTCGTCGCGGGCATAACCGTTGCTCTTGAGATGGTCGAGGAAGCAGTTGTACTCTCGCAGCGGCTCGGCATACTAGGCAGAGTGGAGAGACAGAAGTCGAATGTCAGAGGCGGTGACCGGTTTGGGTGATTCTAGGTCGGGCATTGGAAAGAGCAGCGGCCCTGGTTTACCGTAGTGTCGGACATGAGCATGCGTTCCTTGTCCCTGTTGGACTGCTCCTTCCTGGAGTGCTTTCTCTTGCGCTGTTTTGTCGCCATGGCTCCTTTCTTGTTGATGGTGTGGGGTGGATGAAACAGAATTGAGCACCGTCGAACTTTCAAATGTTGAGACAAAACCTCTGTATTTACTATACATGGGTTACTCTTACAAAGGCTAGGCATCAACCCCTTCCAACCTGTTGGTCTTCCTCTCTTCACCTCTCCCCCCTCCCGCCGTCCTCTCCACGGCTCTTCAGCGAATCGCCCCGCAAAGATACCCTGACGTCGAGTCCCAGTTGACGTCATTCTCCATCTGTATGACCTCCATCCAAGGTGATTATCAAACCGAGGTCTTTACGGCTTTCCCTGGAAATAAATTTTCAGAGACGCTTCCCATGAACGAAATTTCACCCAATGAGTCAACGCCTTCGCCACGTGTTGGTGTTCTCAATCCAATAGTCCGGGTGCGCGCCGCTGAGAATGCAGAATCAGACAGACTGCTCATTCTGTTTGGCGAAGGCAACCCAGGCGCGGTGGGCCACGACCGCGCAGGCGAGTTCTGGGGCGACATCTGGACAGCAACTCTACCAAAGCGTCTGAGCAAGATACTTGGCAGCAACCTGCCTGTCAACTATGAGAAGATAATGCTTGCTCCAAGCCCTACCGTGGAATGACAAGGTCGTACTCAGAGGAGGATTGGCTGCTGGCAATCGACTATCGAGTATGTCTCCAGCAGGCACAGGTGTCGGTGCGCTTGAAGAGTTCTGCCTTCATTTGTGCCAGCATATGTTTTATTTTTGACGACACAAGATGATATGTGGTAGTCGCTTCCTTCAGCTCCCGCAGAACATTGTGAACGCTGTGGCAAAACCGTATTCTCCGATGAGAGAATGGAAAGGCGCGTCTGCTCCTGCACAAACATTCTCGGTTCGATTTTCGGATTCTGTGGCTGTGTCCTAACCGTAGTGCCTGGCAAGATATTTTCAAATGCTATGAACTTTTCCACCCTTCCACTCTCAATATCACTAATGCTCAACTGACTACATTTTTGGTGTCAAGGACCACAATGATACCCTTTTTACTGTAAGGACCACCGTATCCCAACTTCGCTATCCTAAAAAGTATGGTCTCAGGTCAGAACCCAAGCGTCAATGGACGTATTCCTGGACCTACAAGAAGACTTGGCGAAGATTACCGACGTATGCTGTGGCCCTGTCCTGTAGAAGGCATCGGATTTCGTTTTGCCGCGATTCAGAATGCCAGCGAGGGCCGAGGAGAACCCGGCTATCCGACTTGTCTCTCCCAAAATAAAAGTATTCCAAAAAAGACAACCGCACCATCCATCCCACTCATCTTACTAAACGCCGAGGACCATTCGACACGCGTCTCTTAATCCAGTTCTAACCGTTCCCCAATCGACCGCTGAAGTCATCAGTAAACTATAGAACTTTTCATTTTTACTATTATTTTTCCAGACACTCAAGCGTTATTCTGGGAGTCTTATCCCGTTCTAGGAGTTCAAGGACGCGTTCAAGAGGCTGTATGAAAATCGGCATTGAAATTTATAATGCAAAGTCCATGGTAAGCATTCTTCTCTTGGAACCTATTTTTTTTAAAAAAATCCTTTTCTTTGGCCCTTCTCTTTCTCCTCTGTCAAATAAAGAAGAGGAACGAACCACTTTACTTACCGTGCATGCAGAGGGAATAAATCTGCGACGAAACTTCACAGCCTCCCATCATGGGTGCGGCGATGGCATGGTCGTAACAGCAAGAACAAGATGCATGTGTGTAGAGCTGATCCATTAATTAACTGCACTTTTCAAAACATGGAAGATGGCATGGCCTAGGCAATGCTGAGGCAGGCAGGCGTTGTGTTAATTTGCTTCTTAGTTTCAGTTGAATGCTGCTGACCAGAATAATGAAATGAATAAGAACTCGACTTCCTAACTTCGAGCGCGTATTTTGGAAGAAGATGTTACACCTTTGGCGCTGAAACGCGGGTGCGGCAGATTCAGTGCTCCTTTATCAATACGGCATAGTTGCCTGTGTGGTCGTGTATGGGTAGGTTACTTAGGCACAAATGGAAACGGCACATTACGGTGGAATTGAACAAACACAGTTCATGTCAAAGGCTAATTTGTGTTCAAGGAAGGAGTTCAAGGAAATGGGGCCGTAATTGGGAACTGATAGAGTGAAATTGTAGGTGGACCGGTCAGCGGCAATTAGTTCCCGTCTTCTCAATGACTGGTGTTTTATGTGTTTGAATCTTTGAAATTCTCAGATCATGAGTATGTAGTGGGAGTGCACCCAGCTTGAGGTGGGCCACTTCCTTTTTTATTTAGTAAACAAGTGAGCTGCGGTAGCAGACCAGAGTACAATGCGCTCCTCTCTCTCTCTCACCTTGATTCTTAGCTCTCACGCTCTCTTGCACTCTCTTGTCAGACATCACCGCAGCCATACGATATCTTGGAAGTTCTCAAGCCTGCGATCACGATTTTTTTCCGGCCAGTATCGCCTTGGGTGTAAGCTATATCTCCCATTATGATTGCGTCCTTGAGGTCCTCTTTGTTGAAATACGCTTGGTCTTTGAGCTCTCTAAACATGCCATAGCATAAGATGTTCTCATCTCCCTTCTTCAATGTGCTACCTAGCTATAGCCGTGCTGTGGTATCCCTCTCAGCCAACGGTTGAGCACTGTCATCCAATCCAGCAGCCTCTGATCTCCACAGCTTGATGGTGAGTCCCTCTTTCAGAGGTTCAGTGTTGATGAAAGCGCCCAAAGCGCCAATGTAGTAAGACCAAGAGCCACTGCTCGAAGGTACTCGGAAGACAACCACCATCAGCAAGGCCAAAGTCGAAAGGGCGGCTAGCAAGTACAGCGGATACATTTAACAGATATGGACCCGACACGTCATAACCGAATACGACAGTGTGTTTTAGACATTCCTCGATCGCCAAGCCAGTAGCGGAGCCATCTTCGTCGGTCCAGACCTGTAACGTCGGGGCGACTACTCCTACATTGAAGTATTCGCTGAGCGTCGAGTTCGTGATAAGCATGTACCCTGGTGTGTAAATTCCATCAAAAACCTTGTTGCAGAAAGTACTGTCCCCCGGCTGTATTATGACATTGCCAACAGAAAGATAGTACCCGTTCAAACGGAAACTTATTTCGTTATTGGCGTCCAGCGGCGATGTGCTCAAGCTCACGTGTAGATTAACAACCGCACTGTTGCTTAACACAGCTACCGTTGTAGCCTTCTGCCAACTGGTCAAGTTAGGCGTGACCAGAATAGGACCCAATATCAAGCCATGGGTTTTGGTGGAGCTCCGTCCCCATTGGGTGACGTTATATGGGTATGGGGAGATCCCGAGGTTCGATCCGTATGCCGTCAGATGCTGTTCTCCTAGATACAAAGCCGCCAGGTATGCCGTGGACACGGTAAGGACAAGATAGCCCACGATGGCGCCTATGAAGCTAATAAAGTGTCTAGCTCGTGCTCTTGTGTGTTGGCGAACACCGTTTGGTCCGAACCCAATCAGATTGTCGATCCAAAACGTTGGTTCACTGATGGCCAGCTTTATATATTGTCGGAGTCCACGCGGCGCGCTGAAGATTCTCGCCACGAGTTCGATGAGTTTGATCAAGAGTGCTTTCGACAGGACGGTGATTGTGGACAATGTCAGGATGGCGATGATTTTGGAAGCGAAGACGCTCCACAAAGTTGTGTCGATCATTGCTGGATGCGGTGTAGAGGATGTTTGCGGAGCTGCACACCAAAAGACCTAGAAGTCCTCTTCTATTTATGAGACAGTGGTGAAGTGGGATGCAACGAGGCAAGGTGGAACAGTGTAGAGCCTCCAGGAGTCTAACACGTTTTGAGATGGTGGCCCCTCCAACTCTAAATTGCGGCGAAGTCGGGCAATAGAATCACCCCCGAACTCAAAGTTAATTGCCAACAAACGCATGCATCATGAGCAAAATATATTACCTAAAGTGATTGTTTACGATCACACGAAGCAATCGGTGAACCAGGAACTGAGGACCATGAGGTATGGCAGAAGACCTGCATCGATGAGATGAGCGAGAAGGACTAGACCAATTCTAATCAGCTGCAGGACGTTTTACTCTTGCAGAATACGACAACTCAGGAGGCTGACGCCCCCTCCTCCCCACCCAAACGGCGCACCTGGAGGGTCCTTGTTAGTCAAAAAAAAAAAAAAAAATCTCAACGTGCACAAACAACTAGGCGAAAATGAAAAGGTTGACGCCCCCATCTTGAAATCCTTTATCAAACCTGCACAGAATGGCATCTCAAAGACGGCTTTAACAAGAGTCATCACGACAAAGTCGCTCATAAACACCCTCAGCTCTCGATAACGAAGGTCCCGTAGAGGTCAAAGGGTAGCTTAATAAACGCCTTGACGATGGTTTTGAGCTCAAAAAAGATGAGTGATGGCGTGATCTATGTTTTTCACACGCAATGGCCAGTGGATCGCCGAGTCAGCCTGCCTGCTCTGTAAAGAATTGGGTTGTAGGACCTTTCGTAAATCGAGCGCGTCTCAATACCACATGTTCACTGTCGCGGTCAAGTAAGCCGAACGTGATTCCTCCAGAAACATATCAAAGCCTGGGCAGGACGCCGTGAGTAGGCCACAGCGTCTCCTGAACCAGTGAGAAAGTTGCCTTGACAAAACTGTAGCGTGCTTTGTCGCGCCCGTAAGCCTGCGCTCTGTGGAACTGTTCTTTAGAGACGCATCCTTTCAAAGCCTTAGTGCATACTTTCGAGAATTGATTCCGGTAGTGACGGTACCTAAAATGGGTCGAGACTTCATCGTGTCAGGATTTTTTTTTCTTTTGCAGCGCAACCTGATGAGAACAGGATACAACAAAAGAGCCTGAAAAATAAAATAAAACAAAGTGGCTACGGCGAACGCTCCAGCCCCAAATATGCATCTAGGACACGGCGATCGCTCCAGCCTCAAATAAGCATCTAGAACACGGCTTTCATTTTTCCTACAAGATATATTGCTCCGAGAGAAAAAAGAGCCCTCTTACCATGAGAGTAAGTGGTGGTGGAGGCTGTCAAAGGCTGCTGCGTGCATTGTACCACTCGGGGAAGAACGGGGTTATTGGAAGTGAGCTTACGGTGAGTATTAATCATATGCGACTTTGTATACATTTTGGCGGTTTGGTGGAATACAGAATAACAGAGGCAACTCAATTCCAACGGGAGCGCGATTACTGTATTCACCTAGGGAACGGCCTGTCATCGACCAGACTGTTTATTCTTGAAGCAACCGCAAGAGGAGAAAAAAATATGCAGCGCCGGCACTATATCGGAAAACCATTGCCAAGAGTGGGCGAGAGGGATGATTGCAACTGGTTACAAAACGGACTCAGACTGAGTTGGGCGTGTGGGCTGTGCAGTGAGCCCACATGGTGGTTTTTCCAGAATTGGCCCGCAGACTCCGTTTGTGGCACGGTCCGTTGCTGACACTTTCATCCCAGGAAAGTTTAATCCGTTTGGACAAATCAACGAATAAATTAGCTGTCAGCACTTGAAGAGACAAAATCCGTTCTCCACAAAACCGAATATTATAATGATAATTTAATAGCAAATTGTATTCGTCAGTTCAGCTGACGATTATTTGGCACTCAGAAACGCTTGTAGGCCGCAGGGCGCGTCTGGGTCGCAACCCAGCTGTGTCCAATGCCGAGGATGTCTCGGTGGATATAAACAGAGAACGGCGATATCAATAAACTACAACTAGTTCCCACACTCTTACTATTACGCTTTCATTGTTTAGCACAGTGATTGGCATTTGATGGCTGCATTTTGCTTGTGAGCTGCAGTCCATATTCGCCGCCAAACATGTCATCAAGGTCATCTTCGCCATCCTGCACCTCGTCTTGCCGATCGCCACCATCACGAGTGCGATCGTTCTCTGCATGCCAACGGTTCTCAGTGCATCGCCTCTTGCTTGGGCTGAAGATAGTGAAGGCACCTAGAGGCCGTGGCTTTTGCTCGGGGGTGGCGCATTTGTACGCTGTCCGCGCTTCCTCCAGATGCAATAACTCTTGCATCTCAATTTTATGTGTAAGAGCAACAAGATGCTCCAATATCAAAATATATACTTTGTCCTGCAGTGAACCAATAATTGTCAGAACGAAAAAAAAAAAAAAAAGACAACATTACACACGCCAACAGAACGCAGAGCGTGTCCCTCCTGTACAATATACGGCATTCGTTCCTGTCTATTCCTCAGATCCCTGCCTCCACCACTGACTCCCTCTGCTACTGTTACAGCTCGCCTCTAACGAAAACAAGCGTTTACATGACCATGTACATGTGAGTGCCTGGTGCTCGCATAATTGTCATCGACACGCAAAAATATAAAAAAAAACGCACGAGCGGAAGTTAGCTTGTGCCCCACTAGGGCTATGACCACACGCGACCACAGTCCCACCAGCTCCACCTCGCTCATTGTCTTGGATGGTTTGCAGAGGCAGCAATGGGATGAAACACAAATGAATACAACGACAAGGAAATGAGAAAATGACCAATGACCAAATAGATGCTGAGAAAACGTGTTCTTACACTTGACGCACGACTTCCAATACGCGCCGTTTGAGAGGATTGGTTGCCTCCCCCATGAGACGAGAGGAAGCCTCAATGCCCATCTGCGCCTCCACCACATCCAACGATCTCTCGACTCCTCCAGCTTTGTGAGCCTCCGCAAGGGGGGTGAGCATCATCTTCAATACGCATTGGGCCTCGATATTTTTGACTACTTCCTCCCCAAACACCTTTCGGGCATCATCCATCCTGCCATTTACAATTCCAGATAAGGCGACGCTATACATATTGAGAGTAGTAAAGAAAATAATAATTAGGTTCCTAATACGCAAAATCATCTATGTCAAAGGCTGCCAATGTAAACTTACAATACATCCTTTTCCTCCAGCTTGGACAAAGGCTCGGAATCCCCGATCTTGTCCACAATGAAATTGTAGAGCAGCCTGTGCATGCCATCCAAGCCCAGTGGCCACTTGCAACAGTATTGTCTACTGTTCCATACTCTGCTCGCCCCACTACATATCCACCGCGTCTCTATTAACCACTCCTCCATTAACCGTGCCTCTGCAAGAGCATATCCGTGCCTCCTTCCTTGTAGACTACGCATGTAAATACCCCTCCTCTCCTGTACAATAAACAGCATTCGTTCCTGCCTATTCCCCAGACCCCTGCCTCCACCACCGATTCCCTCTGTTACTGTGCAACACTACCTCCTTTAGTCTAGCGAGAGGTGTGTTGTTTTAGTTCCTTCATCACGCGAGTATGTCGTTCTCATCATGAATAATGAATAAAGCCACAGACCCGTTTTCAGTCAAGAGGATGTGCCTTCTCCAAGACCTTCTCCACCACTGACCACCATGGCTCAGCGATGGCGCTGTTCTTTCGCCTGGTTAATCCTGTCCGTGGACGAGGGATCTTGCTCTTGAGTGGGCCACTGGAGGATGACGATTTGGCGCAGGAAACATCCTAGTCAGTTTTTTTTTAAAGAAATCAATAATAAAAAAAAAAAAGCTGCCTCCAAGGCCAACGAAACAGAATCACGAAATCATTACAGTCATTCCAACTACTCCTTCTCCAACTGCGTGCGATGGGTAAAATCTGGCCGAGCGACCTGGTTCGTGTACTGGTTCTCGACATGGCTCTTCTTCTGAGCCGACACGCGTAGCTGGATTGTTGTCTGTGCTTCTTCCTCCAGCTTCATTCCTCCTGGAGTCTTCAGGTGACGAAGGATAGATCCAGCGAATGTTCCAACTGCATCTCAACAACGCTTTTCCAGGCCCGAAGTTCCCATCCATGTCCGTGTTTCGCTGGTCCATGGCGAAAACTGTTGGCTTCCATTCGTCGAAGGCCGCCTCCAGGAAAAAACTGCTCTGCCCTGAAATCGACTTCCATTTGTCGCTCAGCGAATTCTTTGTGAGAAAAACAGGATACGAAGTCATGAGCATGTGAGTTGGGGAGTTGGAGATTGATTGACGCGATGGAACAAATCACTGACAACAGTCGTGGTGGGCGAAGTTCCAGTGTCTTCTTTTCCGTTGTCAAAGAACTGCACACTGCCCCCTGCTTGCCGCGTGTCTGCCGTGCCCAAAAATTCAGCCCTTTGTTGTGTGCAGTGCTATCCGCCATGTGACTGCTTGTCCGCCGTGTTGTCTGCCGTGTCCGCCGTGTCCGCCCAGACCACAGCGCACTGCACAATTTGTCCGCCGTGCCGTGACTGCTTGTTCGCCGTGTCCACAGCGCACTGCGTGATTTTGTCCGCCGGTGTCCGCCGTGTCCGCCCAGTCCACAGTGCACTGCACGATTTTGTCCGCCGTCTGTCGTGTCGAAAATCCGCTCGTTTTTTTGACACTGTCCACTTTTCCGCCTTTTCCGCGTTTTCCGCGTTTTCGCCTTGTCCGCCTTGTCCGCCATGTCCACTACTGAAAAAGAATCCCTGGAAGTTTGCTCCACATTCTCATGCTTCCGATGGATGCTCCAACAGACCGCCACACCCGCGTATTCCAGAGCCTTTTCGATCCCGTCGGCCGGTACTTCCATGAGTGCGTGGCGCCAAGCTCAATCATGTGTCTGTAGAAGTCGTGGGTAGTTTCTAGGGTCGGAGTAGAGCTGGTGGAAATGCTGCTTTATTATGGTCTTGCCAGATCGACTCCTGTATCGTATTATCATATAGCTTGTCCTGCTGCAACCGCTTACGGCCACACGACCATCTACAACACGATTGAGAGTTATGGACGAACAAAGACCACCGACCCACACCGGGAGCACTATTCAACAAAGAAAGGTGCAGCATCGGAGACCTCGCTTCCACTTCCGTTGAAAATGATGGGCAGCAATGTTTGGCCTAGGACACCATCCCATCCTGAAGGAGTCCGACTCGTCGTTGGAACCCTGACTTGCAACATTCTGGTTACATCGTCTCTGAGATTGGACACGGCCCACTCAAGTTCCTTGGGCAGGACAACGCTTTTGTTCCCCATCCCAACTGATGAAGTGTCCATGACAACAGCAATTTTTCTGGACAAGGAGTCACTTCGCGCTGGGATTCTTCTCGCTAAGGACACCGGCGCCAAAAAAATCTCTTCAAGCAACGTCCTTTTTCAGTTGCGCCATCTGAGGTCCAAGTTCGACAGCCCTGCAACTTTCATCTTGTGTAGAGCTTCCAGTTTCATTACAAGGTCTCACCTTTGCCATCCTTACTCTATTTCCACGTTGGCATCGTTTGACTCATACCAGGGATGGATCAGCCTGCGCAACACTCTTCAGCAAAATCACCATCTAAGTCTTGAACAAAGGAAAGATGGGAATCTTGAAGCGCCAGGCTGTGTCATCGATACGAGGGAAATGCTCGGAAGGCTCCATCAACGACTCACTCGACAACATCATTGGCTTGCTTTCAAACCGAGACGAGACCACGATCCCAGGAAACAACGAACTGAACAAGCATCTTGAAGCTCTTGCCGACTTGCTAAGTAGCTACATCGTTTCTGCAAATAAATCTGCGGCCTGAAAAATTTCACAAAATAATGTCCAAGAGCTTTCTATCCTTCTTTCCCCCCCATTTTGTATAACTTGACACGCCAGCCAAACATCAAGGCGACGGCGGTGTTGGAAGGAAAACATTTTCGTTTTTAAATGCTTAGAATGAAAAGAAACAGATTTCGAATAAACATGTGCAACATAGTGTTTGTCCTGCGAAAAAAATGGAAGCGTCTCGCAAAGAATGGAGAGAATGGTGATGAATTGTGGAGTGCCACGACTCTCGTGTTCAGCACAAGTTGTGTCATTGGTATATAAGCGTTCTAGTGATCCTTCTTGCTTTTGAATTTCATCCTTATGGCTCCATTGTCACTTTGACATGGTTCTCGACAACACCATTGCCTCTAGGATGATATGGAGTGTGCAAACAATGTTGCCACCCCATAAGTTTGGCCATCTCTCTTAGAGCCTCGCCGACAAACTCTTTACCGTTGTCCAATTGCAAAATACGAGGTAATCCAATATATTGAACAGTGTCGTTGCGCTGATTTGTCCTTCAATGGAGCCAAGAAAACAAATTGGGTGCAATTATCGATGAGGGCAAGGATTGGTACATACCGTTGAGCGTAATCGCCATCGTTCTCACGATTTGATTGGACGAGTCCTTCATCTCTCTTGGTCAGACTTTTGAAGGTAATCTCGTGAATGGCTATGTATATCTTTGGTCTTACGAGGGTGAGGGCGTGATAAGCTGCTCCACTGGTGCTAGGATGTGATCCAATGTAGTGCTTCTTTTGAAGTAACTGCCCATATCTGCCCATTCTTTTAATATTGATGCCAGAAATGCTTGGGAGTGTTCCCGCCTACATCTTACTGCTTGAGGATTGCATACTCTTACTTATCTGAGTAGTGCTTCTGGCGGACCAAAACTCTTTGATCTGAGATGTGCACGTTTTGATTTACCGAAGGCCCTTCCCGTACTCGCGCTTTCACCATTGATCACAGCAGACCTGTGCTCTGGCACAACAGCAAGCTTAGTTCACAGTTCAATGAGCAGTTACACAGCAAACCCATCGAATAGATATGCAATGTGCAGCGCCAGTATGGTGGTGTGATGCAGATACTAAGATTTGAGGGGCATCCTTCCCGAAAATATAAACTTAGAGCATGCGAAAGAAAATTTAGGGTCGCAAAACTGGATACCTTTTGGGTGAGTGGAGTCACGATCCTGGACTGACGTTTCATCAACTCCATCAAAGCATTCCCCCCCCCCCCCCGGGGCTCCATCTGACAGATTTGACACTGCGCTGGAGACTGTTAGATGTGCACCGATGGACCATGGACTATAACGAGAGCGCGGTAGAAAAATATAGTGTATTTTACTTCGAGTACACACAAATACACGAAAACGCGTCCACTTTCGAGCGGAGACTAGAAATGTTTACTTTCGCAAAGGCATATTAACTTTCGTTTCCAATGAGAAGCAGTATTTACTCTCGCGCTCAGAAAGGTACTCGAAATCGATTGCCACGGGAAGGTATTTAATCAGTGGCCAGAAACTATTTTGTTTCTCACGTTCGAGGATGGATGGTGGGGTGCGGAAATCATTGCCATTGGGTCCGACTCTCGTCGAAGGGAGTTTATTTGTGTTTGAGCAGTGAGGCGTAGTCTCGCCTCGCTGTTCAGGGTCAGGTCGTGTATAGTGAGATCGTCTGCACCGCATCCACAGTGACTGGGTGCTGAGTCAAAGAGATCGATAAAGCGATTTTTTGTTTACGTTTGAAGCTCCTCCAAGCAGCAGGCTGACACTTTTTATTTTTCCTTCTCCTTTTCCTCGCCCTTCCATCGTCCTCTCTTTCTTCTCTTTCCCTCTTCCCTCATTCACTCTCATCGAATTCACAATGTCGGCCCTTGCTGATACCGCTGCCGCTGCTGCCCCCGCTGAGGACGTCAAGCTCTACTTGGACGAGGCCTCTGGCGAGATGATCTCCAAGACGTACGTTGCCACCATCCAATCCTCGATCATTCGCTCCTCAATCTGCCCCATTCCTCCAGCCCCTCACTCTCTCACTGTAGACTCGCTCATTTTCTAATCAATGTCTCTTTCGTCTTCTCCAAATCAAAATTGCTGATCCCTGATCATAGCGAGTTGAAGAAGCGCATCAAGAACAGAGAAAAGGAAGCCAAGAAGGCCGAGAAGGCTGCTAATGCCCCTGCTCCTGCTGTGTCAGAGTCCGCTGCCGCCAAGAAGACTCTCTCTGCCGCTGAGGAGGAGGAGAACCTCAACCCCAACGTAAGTACCGCCGTCTTCCGTGCCGACAGTAGTGACAACGTTTTTTTACAGCGAGGCTAACTCCTTGCCCTCCTATTGCCCTCTACTTGCTTGCTCATGCATCGTACGTGGCCAAACTGATCATCTGCCTATCCAACAGCAATACTTTGAGATCCGCTCCAAGAGGGTCGGCACTCTTCGCGCCAACAAGGATACGTACCCTTACCCCCACAAGTTCAACGTGTCCGTCTCGCTGCCAGCATTCATCGAAAAGTACAGCGCATTGACGGCTGGAGATATGGAGGAGGAGATCGTCACGGTCGCTGGACGCCTGCACAACATGCGTACAATGGGTAAGCTCCGCTTCTATGACCTCCACGCAGACGGTGTCAAGATCCAGATTACTGCTCAAGCGCAGGACTCTGAGCGCGACTTTAACGAGGTCCACGACAACCTTCGCCGTGGAGATATCGTCGGAGTCCGTGGTGTCGCTGGTCGTACCAAGCCCAAGAAGGGTGGTGATGGAGAGCTCTCCATCTTTCCCCGCGATATCACTCTCTTGTCGCCCTGTCTCCGCATGTTGCCCACTACCCATTTCGGATTCAAGGACCAAGAGTCGCGCTACAGACAGCGCTACCTGGATCTGATCATGAACAACCACGTTCGTGACATTTTCAAGACCCGTGCCAGGATTATCAACTACCTGCGCAAGTTCTTGGATGACCAGGACTTTTTGGAGGTCGAGACACCTATGATGAACATGATTGCTGGAGGCGCCACTGCCAAGCCCTTTGTGACCCACCACAACGACCTCAACATGGAGTTGCACATGCGTATTGCTCCTGAGCTGTATTTGAAGATGCTGGTTGTCGGTGGTCTTGATCGCGTGTACGAGATCGGTCGCCAGTTCAGAAACGAGTCCATGGACTTGACCCACAACCCCGAATTTACGACCGCAGAGTTCTACATGGCCTACGCTGACATGTTCGATGTCATGGAGATGACCGAGGTCCTTCTCGTTGGAATGGTCAAGGCTATCACTGGAAAGACAAAGATCACCTACCACCCTCATGGCAAGGATGGCGCTGCCATGGAGATCGACTTCACACCCCCCTTCAGACGCATTGACATGATCCAGTACTTGGAGGAGAAGCTCAGCGTTACATTCCCCCCTGCAGATACTTTGCACACAGCCGAGGCCACCAAGTTCTTGAGCGATCTTTGCATCAAGCACAACGTCGATTGCAGTGCTCCTCGCACAAGTGCTCGCCTCCTGGACAAGCTGGTCGGAGACTTTATTGAGGTTGAGTGCATCAGCCCCACGTTTATCGTTGGCCACCCTCAGATGATGTCTCCCCTGGCTAAGAGCCATCGTTCCGTTCCAGGTCTTTGCGAGCGGTTTGAGTGCTTTATTGCCACCAAGGAGATCTGCAACGCTTATACCGAGTTGAACGATCCTTTTGACCAGCGCGAGCGTTTCGAGCAGCAGGCGAACGATAAGGCCGCCGGTGATGACGAGGCTCAGCTGATTGACGAGAACTTTTGCCAGTCGCTCGAGTTTGGTCTTCCCCCCACTGGAGGCTGGGGTATGGGTATCGATCGCTTGACCATGTTCCTGACGGACTCTCACCGCATCCAGGAGGTTTTGGCTTTCCCCCACATGCGCCCTGTCTAAGAATTAGTTCTGTTAGATATAGAAGATGTCAATTGCTTGTCCTGTAGGTTGCAGTCCTACACTTATAAATAAATAAACGCTCAAAAACAATAACGCTTCTTGACCCCACTTGGCGTTACTCGCCTGCCGGGTCTTTTGTCACCGCACGTTTTCAAGTTCGTGTTGCAGATCGATGGTCACATTACAAACAAACAAACGCGTCCCGGCGCGTGCAGAGAAAAAAATAATAAATGCGACGACGCACAACATAAACAAACGGTCAAACCATACCCTCCTTGCTTCACCTTTCATTCCATTCCATTCCACTATGAGTCCCAGCAACGCTGAGAAGCGCAAACTCGATATCGATTCCCAGTCCGAGGCAAAACGCATCCATTCCTCTGTTCAAGACGACATCTGCATCCCTGAATCTTCCACCAGCAGCACCGAAAACACCGCGATGCTTGGACCACTGCTCGTCAAGAAGCTGTCCGACAAAGCTCGTGTCCCCACCCGTGGAAGCAAGCATGCCGCCGGATTCGACCTCTACAGGTAAGACTGGAACCTCCCCCTCCCAAAGGTGGACGATGCTAGTTAACGAGCACTCACCGTTTTCATCGCATCTTTTTTCCTACAAGGCACGTCATGGCTTCTTACTGCAGGTCTGACTTTTTGAACATCCATTAAAACCTGTATTTCTTAGCGCCAAGGCCATGACCATCCCAGCTCATTCACAGGGTGTCGTGCCTACAGATATCAGCATTGCCGTCCCTGAGGGAACCTATGGACGTGTGGCCCCCCGGAGTGGCCTCGCCGTGAAGCACTTTATCGACGTCGGTGCGGGAGTTGTTGACTACGACTACAGGGTAAGACTTCAGGGCCATGCAATAAGAAAATAATAATGCCCAACAGCCAAACATGGAATGGATAATAACACCTATTATCTCATTGTTGCACTGTATAGGGACCCTTGGGAGTCGTCTTGTTCAACTTTGGACAGAAAGAGTTTGTAATCGAGGAGGGTGATCGCATTGCTCAGCTGGTCCTTGAAAAGATTCACATTTGCGAGGCGGTTGTCGTGGAGGTATGTTCACAACAAGTCTACATGTTTGGTTAACTAAACCTAAAAAGCGTCTGGGATTGTCTATGACCACCGTTTCGTGCTCCCTACTGTCACTAACTTTGAGAGAAACTGCAACTTGTGCATGATTAGGAACTGGACTCGACCGAGCGTGGATCCGGAGGATTCGGCAGCACTGGCGTCAAAGCTGTGTAGACACTAGAATAGAGAGGTAGAGAGGATATTCTGCATTCTACTTCAAGATGTAAATACTATTTTATCGACGGACGTGAAATACATAGCACACTTGTAGACTCTATTCTGCTACGGCATATTGCTTGTCGCTTATTTATTGCAATGTCTTGAAGACGTGACCCAGACTCCTTCCTACTATGACTCTGGAGGGCGCTCAGATGGCCGTGCAGGTGGCATCTGTGGTGTAGATGGCGTAGATGGCGTTTGCGATGTAAGTGGCGTCTGCCGTGTAGGTGGCGCTGGAGTAGATCTCAGTGCCTCTGCATATGCAGGCGGTTTACCCGAGTCCAACATGAACGGCGGCGGACTGACATCTTGCTCATAAGATGGCGCCACGAACGAATTTACACTTCCCAACGGTCCCTGACTATTGTTTCCTCCGGCGGCTGCACCAAGAGGCTCTTGCTGGTATGGGTAATAAGGCGTCCTAGCCCCGGACTGTGCTTGGTACATATTCAACCGAGCGGCCAGCGTCCTTTCATTTGTAGGAACAAGATGCGTTCCAACTAAAGCCCCGGCTCGATTACGTGCCTGTGCTCGTGCCTCTGCCGAGCTTCGCCTCCGTGCTGCAATGATCGCGTGGTGTTGGCGGTTGACATAATGGCAGCGCAAAATGATCGCTATGATGCAGACTGCAACCAAACCACCGAGAATCAACTGGACCGCGAGACTTGAAAGTGGGGATTGCTTCCCTGACGTATATGTCGATGTGGTTGATGGTGTTGAAGAGGGGGACGTTGTCGAGGTGGTGGACGCGATGGCGGATAAAGGAGATGGTGAGATGAAGGACATCGTGGTGGTTGCGCCGGGGCTGAGAGAGGGTATCAGCGCACCTGACGACTGCTCCAGGTGTTCCTCCAATTGTCGTCTAACAGCGCTGAAGGAAGAGCGGTGCTTCCACGAAGTTCTGGGGAGTACTTGGCGCTGCCTCCGGCGAATAGGGAAAGTGGAGGCTAGTTCATCGTAGCCACCGGTTTCGGCGTAAAGGCTAGACTTTTCAGCCAGTTCGAGGTCATTGGAGTCGGTGTCTCGTTGGTGAACCTCGGCTGTCAGCCCGAGACCTTCGAGGCACGGAAGTTTCCCCGCTTTGCAATAAATGTTGGCCGGACTCATAATCGAGGGCTGGTTGGGAGTGGCTGTGTAGATGAAAGACTTTGACAACAACGGGGAAGTATATTGGAGGGTGGAAAACGGATAAGCGGCGAGAGAATCAGGTGAAAAGCAGCGTCTTTCCTTCGACACGGAGGGGCGAGTGGAGTAAAGGATCAAAAAAACAAAAAAAAAAGACCGCATGTGTGAAGTGCGTTGGCGTGCGCTGTTAATCCTAACCAACTGCTCAAAACTCACGCTATCGAGACGCAAAGCCTGGGCAGGCACTGGACATACATGGCAACAAAATGCCTCAAACAGCGTTGTTTCTGCCAGTAAGATGGTGTTCCTGAGCGCAGGCAATTGCCGCTGGTGATGTGGCGACATGTAGGTGTGTCCTTTTTGCGCGCTTGGTTAGGCTGGCATGGGCATTGTCCTTCCACGAATAGAAGAAATACCGCAAATAAAAGTCCATCCAAAACAAGAACTAGATTGTCTCCTTCATCGCCGCAGAGAAATACACCGAACGCTGCTTTTGTAGATCGTTGGGTTGCGCTGCCTACAGCAACTTGGTGCCACCAACCTTAATCTTGGAAGTGCGCGATTTTTTTTGGCAGCAAAACAAAAAAAAATATCTCATTCATATCTTTCTGAGCAAAAAATCGCGCGTTTCTTGGGGACAAGGTTATCGAGGATAGGGGTGAAAGAGGTCGGTGTACCTTGGCAGCACAAGGCATCAAACTCGGTATGCAACAGGTTCACCCTGCAGCACACCTTCTTTCCGACCTTTTCTTGTTTTGATTCCTGGTGGAGAGTCTCCATCATTCATGCTGGCCCTACGATGGCAAGAGCACGACGGCACGACGGGCACATTATTTAAGGCACGGGGCGAGCAGGCTGTCGGGTCCCTGGAACCCAAACCCCCACAACTACTCACACTCACATGCTTCGCAAGGCTGGAGGACACGTGTAGAGCATTGTACGTCGTCGACTCTCTCTCACCGTTCAACGTGAATACCAAGCGCACATGGAGCACTGTGCCACTCGTGCGGGTCTACTCCTTGCCATCGATCCCGGCAATAGCAGAGGTCAAGAGCCACGAAGGTTAAGCGCCAAGTAAGTAAACGCGAACGCATATCACGAAAGACGACAATCACAAATGCATTTGCCAAGGTTGTCTGCAGATCACTCAGGAAGGTTGGCCAGTGCAAATGTTACGAACACTGAACTCTCTTGTCAGGGCCAGTTCACATTCACTCCCCCATTCGTCATTTCTGCATTCCGTTTAATCCTCGACAACCAATCCATCCAACGACAACACAGCTGCACAATGACATTCACCTGCGGATGCAACTCGACAGAGCAACCAAAGGAGCCACAGTTTAAAAAGTCAAAATACTTTGTAAGACCCTCTTCGCGTGCGCGCGCGCGCTCTCTCTCTCCCTCTCCCAGCACGTCCTCCCCACCGCTGTCTTCTCAATACGCGTGCATCTTCTCTCTGACAAGAAGACGCGGGTTTGCAAGTTCAGGCATTGTCTTCATTTATCGATACCGTCTAACTAAACCTCGTATTGTAGGAGGATGTCGCTGCTAGTTTTGCCATAAATACGAAATATCAGGCAAGTGTGGCAGCCTCGATGGCATAGACACAGTGTTCATTTGATTTTGTAAAGGATGGTTTTGCTAATGGACAGAAAATCGACTTTGATACCCATAGACACTCTATGCACAGTAAGATAGTCGTGTGATCACGTTCATGTGGAGATAGCGATCTTGTTATCGGTTTATCAGTAGGACTAGGAGACACCCTGAATTCTGCACTAACGCGCGCTCCCTTCTGTCCTATGCACTCGCTAGCTATTCGTGGTTAGTTGAAGCTCGAAGAGACATTCCTAAGAATGCTGTCATCGAAGCTGAGCTCCATAACCCAGCAGACTTTGCTAAACCAATCAAGGTCCCTGCAATTGAGTTGCAGGCACAGGATGGTGAATCGCCATGGTAACGCCGACTTATGTTGTCGACAGTCAACATTTATCCAGTGCTGACGTTTGGAGTGATTAATCTCGAGATTTGTTTGCCTCTCAATAGGTCCAACCGTCGGTTTTACGTCCTCTCTCCTCGGCTTGAGACGCTCACCTGTGGGTTGCACCCCGTCAAACTGACCATTTACAAGGACGAGGTAAGAAAAAAAAATTGCCTACTTTCAGTTGCATGAAAGAGAGCGGTCTTGCGCAAAACTTAATTATCCTGTGGTCTTGTGCGACCAATCCTTCGTCCAAAAACAAGCTAATCCGCAACTCTGCTGCTGTTCTAGTCAAAGAAGTCTGTGCTTGGGACTCACGAAAACGCTATTCTCTCGCGGATCAACACTCGGTATTGCATGAAAGACGAGTTTATGGAAAAGATGAAGGAGGCTGCCAAGAACACAGAATGGAAATCCGTCAACGGAACAGGATCATAATAACAGCCCCTCCAGATGTGGATATTTTGTGCCGCCGCCTTATTGCTAGCTATTCTTCCCACCCTTAGGGCCCTGTATGCCCTCCAGAAAGGTTGTGAGAATCAAAACGCTGATTCCTAAGCATGCTTGTGCGCTCGACCAAGGTTGTCCTAACCTCTCACTTTGCGACATGAAACCTCAGTAAATAAAATGACGAAGGATTCCCTCGCAATGGTGGCGGTGTGAATGATAAAACGCAAAAGCGGGCAAGAGCCGTAAAACAGGCCACAAGGAAATATGCGTTCATCGCTTATTTAGTGAGGATGTTATCGCTAGGAATCGGGGTCCCTCAATGGCGCTTCTCAATTTGAAGGTGCATTTTATCCACACGATCCTGAACAGCCTTGAGAGTCGAGTTCGCGGACATAATCTGTCGCCTCGCCTTCACCAACTTTTGAACCGCAGGCTCGACCTCGGGAGGCGCTACTGAGGATTCCATAAAAAGCTGAAGCTCTAAAGAGATTGGATATAGTAAGAATGTAACAACGTTACATCGTCGTTCTTGCCATTGACCAGCTCCCATGCTGTAACTTTCACAAGTAGACAAGAATCTCAGAACATACCAGCCATGAGGCGCTCTATCTCTTTCTCAAGCTCAGACTGACTCTTCCGGACACTGACGATATTAAAGTCCATTTCCTGGACGATGGGACCTAGTAGTGACATGATCCCATCTGCTAGCCTGGCGGTGTTGTCTTTTTGCTGCTGATGCAGTTGCTGTGAGTGCTGGTGATGTAAATGCTGAGATTGATGCTGCTGTGAACCTTGTTCCGTGTTTCCTTGACTGGAACGGTCTGGCTGGGTATCTTCCATGGTCTGCGATATTGACGTCCCTGCTCCTGTGCGCGGGCTGCTCGATTGCTGGGTGTCAATGGCTTCTGCCACCGCATCCGAGATGGACTCATCTGCGTGTTGTGGGTCCGGCGTGACGATGACAGGCTGCGGGTACGCGCTATAGTCCTTCTTGAAGAATGACATTCTATTGCATGAGTGTCGAGGGGTGGTGCATTCAAGGTCTGTTGAGGAATCGACGTGAAGAGCTCGAGCCATGCCTCCTTCCGCTCACGTGAGCGATTGCATCGATCCGATCTGCGACCGATCAACTGCTGTCCTCACTTTTTTATTACACTTTCTGCGCTCTTCGTCAAAACAACAAGAGTCCGCCATACACAAGAACAAGGAAGAGTATTAAAAGCGGACATAAAGCACATATATCATGGCGGATATGGACGGCCAGGAAGAGAGAGGCGTCGAGTATGAGGGTAAAGTACTCGATATCCATTCCATTTTCGGCATCGAGATCTGCTTGTGTAGTTGGACTCCCGCTAACCCTCGTAAGCGATAGACATGATAACACAACCGGAATGCACTGCAGAGCGCGTCCTCTGCTATAGGGATATGGGACTCGCTCATTTGTTCCCAGGTACACGTTTAGTCCTTTGTCCGTTAGAACACATCGATCGCAGACGACAGTTTCTCATCCAAGAATCCGTCGGTGCTTGGCTCTCCTAGAACTAGACCTCACTTTGGACCCCCCGCAGGACTGGATCGACTCTCCACCCCTCGCATACACCAATCGCGATCCGGTCCAACCCGAAGAGGCGCCTCTGAACAACATTCCCGAGACTTCATTGCCAAAAGACATGCCGCGAGACTTACTCGAACGTTGGCTTGAACACTCTCTCGCATTTTCTTTGGGAAATAGCTCATGCACAACTTGGAAGTGTGGTGACTTGGAGCTCCCCGTCTGTGTCATATCGCCTTTGGTGGCCGCATTAGTCACTGCCAACGCGATGAATCAGGTTTACAAGCTGTGCAGTCAACTTCCGAGCCAAATACTTCCCTGTGAGCATGAATTCGCACTCCCATCCTACTTGGTGATATTCCCTCGAGGATCAGTGCAATCTGCGATACGCGTCTTGGTTTCATGGCCAGATAAGCTATCCACTGTTGGGGGCAATTGTGGTCCTCTCGGAATATCCGATCGGATCACGCACAATCCAAGCCTTCTGCTGCGAACCGAATCTGCGCCCACATGCATCAGGACACATCTTGAAAACACCATACAACTTATCCACATGGGTCTAACAGGTCACCCACAGTCGCAAGGACAACAGCAGGACGCTATTCGGTCAGTTGAGCAGCAGCTCGCCCAGGCGAAGGAAGAGGTGCGCGATCGCTCTTATACCTCGAATATCGTATGTCAATCTTTGCGTGAAGAGCAAGAATCGGATCGACGACATTCGTCGCAGATGATGTTCTATCACAGTATCGGTAGAGGTGACCTAGGACAAAGCTTGGAGCAAAATGTGGACGACCAAAACAGACTGAAGGCTGTACGTTCGAAAGAACGCCGGAGACAAGATAAGCTGTCTGCAGCGGCACGGAATAGAGTCATGCAGCTCGAAAAATCATTGGCATACTTGAAGGCAAACTGCGATCCTTGGCAATCAACCTTTTCTACGCCAATCTGGAGCCCGAAACATGAAGCAAATACCACCTTCAACCCACCGGTGACTCCTCCAGCCCAACCTGTTACCAACCAATGTCCTTTATTGAATCAGTCCCTTTCAGTCAGTTACGAGCAGCTCTGGCACGAGCGTTCTGGATTTGAGTGCATCAAGTCGCTGCTTTGGTCAAACTTATCTAGACCAAACGGCGCCTCGTCGGACAACGTCGCACTGTTTTTAGACAACGGGCACCGACAAACGGCTGAGCCATGGGAACAATTTCGGCCCTCGCTTCTCACGGCTCGTTTTGAACGCTGGCTGATGCTTCAAGATAGGCAACGATTGCAACGGTGTGCGTGTGCGAATATGGAACAACGGACGGACTCTGAAGACCTTCTGTTCCTTGATGCTGAGAGTGATATTCTACGTGCAAACAACTTGGACACGGACACTTATATGAATCTGTGCTTCAAGCATCAACCACGTTTGTCCGAAACAGCCACCCGTGATATCATGGCTTCGAACAAAAGTACGCGTTCGTTCAGCAGTATTCTCGAAGTGATTTTCGTCTGAACGGTTATAACTCCATCAGGACTGACAGATTGTTGTCTTGTAGAATCCATGGAGACTTCGCCAGGAGGGTCTCCCAAAATCGGAGCTACAAGAGGCTCCAACAGCAGTACTTGTGTCGCTAGTCCAGAATTTGGCCCTGTGGGGAATGTCAACCGTGGCTTCGACCCCTTACACGAGTATTGCACATTGGACGACTCCCAGGGACATGAGACAGCGTGTGAAACAAGCACTGAACCCGCAATGGAGTTACCAAACATACTAGCCTGGTCTGCTGTGAACCCAGACGCAGTAATCCTTGGCAAAGACAAAGATTTCCGTGGGTCGCCATCTGTCGATTTTGATTTTGTTATGGAGGAGCCGTTACCAGTACCAATACCACTTAGTGGAATCGCCGACAACTCTGCTCTGAATGGCGCCTTCAAGGAGGTGTGGCCAAAACTCGACGAACCACAGAGGCATCATCTCATGCGCACGATAGCCAGGTTACTACGTGCCACCTGGGATAATTTTGACTTATTGGATAGGAAGAGCTGTAAGGGACATTTTTTCGGTGGCAGCATGAGAGAGCATTCAAGCGGTATTACTCTGGCACCCGAGTTGGAACAGGAGCAGGAGCTGAGGTCGGAGGAGGAGCAGAAGCAGGAACAAGAATTGAAAAAAGAACTAGAGCGGATTCATGAATGCACAAAACTCCACCTACCAGACGCCTCGGAGGTCCTTTCAAGGATGACAGTGCCTTCCTTGGACACCAAGGATCACTCGAATCCGTGTCGAAGAACAGCAATGGATCATCTTTGCATCCTTGAAGACGAGTTTTTAAATCGGTCTTTCCTAGATGCTTTTAATGAAGCGACGAAGCCTTTGCCACGAGAAGGTATTCACACTACCCAGTCTGAAATCAATCATGGCAGGGACACTTGGAACTCAAAAATGGACCTCGTTGCCAATGACAGTCTTGACCAATATGCTCCCTTCGAGGAATCCATCCACGACAATAGAGCCACGGCTCTTCCCCACCCACGGCACTGGGGACTTTTGGATGAGACGTGCCAATTAACAACTACAACAAAGGCGAGGGCGCAGGAGAGCATTGTCGCCCAAGAAAAGGCTTATATTCTGCCCCTCTACTTCAACAGCCGACAAGAATGTTCGCGAATGCGTCGCTTTGACTTTTCCTTGGACGACTTGCTTATACAAGTCGCGGCCAGCAAAGATTCTGATGCAAACCCGAACCCCAGGATTGTGGGCGTCTCAAGATGGAAAACCGTTTGTCCCGTAAAGACTACGGTCGGTCAAACAGTGGACTCTGTGCCGCGTAGCTGTAATAAGTTTCAGGCGGCAGCTCAGCTGTCAACATATCCACTTGTCCATTTGTTTAGTTTACCTGACGTCTTTTGTCCAGCGGAATTTGGCGGCCAGGATGTTGCAGCTCGAGACACAGGCATTGCGATGGACACATTAGCTTATGGCATGGCACGCCTTTTGGTCTCACATAGCCCTCCTGCAGCAGAGTTCATGACCCTGTCTCTTGCCGAAAAGGAGCTCGTGTTATACCATCGCTGGATGGCGGCTTGGCATGAGCGGTCCCCCAGCGCTCCTAAGTCCACTCGGAAGAGATTTGAGATAATCAATACGTTGAATCGACACAGGTCGGAGGAGAAACGACGCAGATCTCAGCGTGGTTGTGGAGCAGACGCAGGCGTCAGAGTATCTAATCCGATTGCGCCCAAGATTTTACGCCCTAGTTTTCAAGAGCATCAGCCGGTGAATGATGAACCTTCAGTGTCGATGGCGCCTACTCAATGTCCGCGGTGTGCAGACGAGTCGAACGAGAAGCAGATGATGGCACAGGATCTAGCGCATTTTGAGGAAGCATGCCGTTTCATGGACAAGATCTCGGATGGTGTTTGCAGCAGGCAAAGCCAGTTAAGCAGAGCTGCTAGTGTTTTGGATGAGATACTGGGACTGAGCAGCAAGGAGCTACAGATGGCGCAAGCACTACAGCTGGGAGTTTCAAATGCAGCAGATGCAACGGAAGGAGCAACTGTCCCTGTGGACGAACAGTGGCGTCTGTCTGAGGAGGAGTGCGCGGTTGTGAGGAAAGAGCTCTTTGGAGAAGATCTGAGTTTCCAGCATAACACAGCCCTGGACAGAGCAGACGTGTTTGTCGATGCCACAGCCCACACGGACAGATAGACCAATCCGCAGCTGAAACAGAGAGAAAAAGCCCACTAAAGTGGACACCCTGTCGTTCCATGATTCTCTGGGAATAGCGATGGACAGACAGGAGGGGAGGACGTGCGCTGGAGTCTTCAGATGTAGTGGCTTGTGTGTACAGGGCAGCGCAGTCAAATCTGATGGCAGCCTGGTGTTCTTGGCTTTGGTTCTCGATGTTTCAACGATCGGGCTGTGCTTTAATCAAACATTTAAGGTTTACAAGACTTCGTTTTGGGAACACGAAAAGGGTGGAAAAGATGAATCCACCGTGGTGAGTTTTTAGCAGTGGTTTATTGTACTTGATCGAGCAGCATTGTTGCTACGGTCTGCCGAGGACAAACCTATGTTGCATGTATTATTGTTTTTTATTCACCTCCCACCGCTATGATTCCTACACATCTGGGACTGTAATCCGGTGCGCAAGGAGGCTTTCTCTGACCGTGATTTCTTTGGCATCAGCAATAGTTGCAGATCGCCGCCTTCTTTTACCAGAGAAGGCAAAGGAAAGGGGCGGGTGGATAAGAAATATACACCGCAGAAAATGAAAGGCAATAGCCGGCAGGGGAAAGTTGAAATATGAATCATTGGGAGCGTAATGGAGAGCACAAACTAGGGTGTCCTGAAGAGCAGGGCTAGACTCGATTGACGAGGTATTGGCTCCCTTGGGTTCTTCCTCGGCACATGAATAGACTCAGCATGCTCGCAGTGGACTTGCTCTCCTTTCCATAGTCACTCTCGAGAACGGACAAAGGCGCGATAGGTTGTTTCGGACATCTTTAGGAAGTACGTGGTCTCGGCTGTCGGATAGGTATGGCTGTGGCAGTCCAAGAGTCTGTTCTTGCTCGCTTCTCATCGTTGGCACTGACATGCAGCACTCTGTAAAAGCTGTATAGCATAGACTACATATTGTATAGACATAATGCATCATTGCTCTCAACCTCCTGACTCATGTGCGCAACCATTTTCAACCTTTCCTTCCGACCAAGAAGAGGAAATCTCGGACCCGCTATCCGCCACAGCCCTGGGCGCAACTTCAGGCGCCGCAGTCGCCTCTATCAGGGCGTTTCGGTTCAGCATGGAGTCTCCTCGAGAAGGCGCTCTAGCAAGGAAACAACTCGGGAAAGCATGCTCTTGGGCTGTTTAGCTCTCTCTTGTTGTCTAGACCGTCGATCGCGGCGGTGGAGTCTTGTCTTAAGGTGATGACGGTTTCTGCTGAGGAAATCTTGTCCGAGAATGCCTTCAAGGCTGTTTCTCCCTCGACAAGGTTGAAGGGTAAGTTGTTGGTCATGGTGGGAGGTTACCCGTCAGTGTGGTAAGTGGGCGAATGCATATGCGAGGAGTGTGATGTCAAAAGGAAGGAAATGATGGATGCTAGCTTCTTGTCGTTTGCCACTGTGCGTGGTAGCAGATGAGGGTTTTTTAAGGCGTGCCTCGAGATGGGTCTTGTTCCTCATCCTTCTCTTTTGAGGTAGCCCTCCTCTTGGATAGTAATGGGTCGCTTGCTACAGACAACGGACGAAAGACGCGTTGGATTTGGCACATCATGTCACATGACGCATTCTCCCATGGGGATCTCTGCGCAGAAGAGGGCTCTCAAAGGAATAAGAAAACGCCGACACCGCCCACTTCGTCAGCCGTAAACTGTATTCTCCTCGTCGCAATCGATCCTTTTGCCCCTCTTCACTCTTCTCATTCACAGCTCCCCGTTCATTCTCATTCTTCGTTCAATCCCCTCCCCTCCCCCGTCTACATTTCCCAACGCTCCGCAAGGGCCACCCACAGACAAAGCTCACGGTAATACTCGCTCCTCGCCGCCAGATGCTGCCTTCCACCCCGTATTCGAGCAGCGGCACAGACTCGCCCGCCTTGGCCGAGGACGAGTTGACTGTCCGCATGCGCATCCATATCTCCAGGGCAAGGGACCTGGCAATCAAGGACTTGGTACTGCATACACATAAATCAATAGTTTGTTGACCTTCATTCCGACTGCTTGCCTGTCTGTCTAACCGCACCCCTCCAATTGCCTATCGCACCGTTGATATAGAATGGCTTTTCGGACCCATACGTCAAGATCACCATCGGTGGCCACACGTTCACGACACAGGCCATCCAAAAGACTCTGAACCCGGTCTGGAACGCAACATTCGACTTTGATCTCGAAGCCCAGTCTGTGCCTGAGCAAGTCAACCTCATGTTCTGGGACAAGGACTGGATTGGCAAGGACGATTTTATGGGCGTTGTCAACATTCCCTTTGACGAATCCTCAATCTGGAGCGATGCTACACCGAAGCACTTCAATGACCCAGAGAACCAGGCAAGTTTGTGATGGTTCTTGTCTTTTCTCCTTCTCCCCCTCCCGCCCTTCGCCTTCACCTCCACTGTTAGCAGGCCACAACAACAATTACGACACAATACAGCACGACGCATAACGCAAACAAACAAACAATCAAACAAAGAATGTGGCTCAGAGGCTCGCGAACGTCATGTTCCGTGGGGTTGTACGCGGCTACGTGTTTCGGGATGATGGGCCCCACCAGCAAAGCCTGCTGTATTGGCGGTGGGCCTGATGGAGAATCGGCGACCCCCATTCTACAACACCAGCCGCCATTATTATTATCGCTTACTGCATCATTATCCCACATGCATGCACGCAGGGGCCATAGCTCACACCAGTTGCTCACATTTGGCTGTGTCATGTGTTATGTTCCTCTCTTGTAGGCAAAATGGTACACCCTTGGCTCTCTCCCAGGAAAGTCGTCCAAAGTCAGCGGCGAAGGTATGCATGAACTCTCCTCTGCTCCCCCCATTTTGTTACCCTTGTCGGAAGACTGACCATCCACATTTCATGGAATCGCAGTCGAAGTCAAGTTTGGATTCATAGACAACGCCTTGGCACCTTCCAACGAAAACTCACGCGCAGACTGTAAGAGAATATGGGCGACTCTGGCTAGCGGCCGCAACAAGCTGGGTCTGGGCCAGCGACAAATCCGCTTCTCTGGGGGCAAGAGCATGTCCATGTCAGAAATTCCCATGGCTGTCAGTGAAGCAGACCCCACGGTGGCAACCAGCGATGACCGCCGTGGCCCGAGCTCCTCGAGCCCCTCTTCATCCTCCAACAACAACCTTCATGGCGTTGTCTTCATGGAGATCGTCTCGGCGGCTAATCTACCAAAGATGCACAATGTCACCAGAACCGGCTTTGACATGGACCCTTTCGTCGTCATCTCATTTGGAAAGTATATCTTCCGAACGCGTGTGATCCGTCACAACCTTAATCCTATCTGGGAGGCCAAGCTCATGTTCAGAGTGCATCACCGCGAGGAGACTTTCAGGATCAAGTATTCTGTCCATGACTGGGACAAGCTTAGCGGGAACGACCATGTAGGCGATGCCACCATGGAGATCAACGACCTCATCCAGATAGCCAGTGTTCAGGATGACGCTCCAGTCCAGGCGCCAGAACCGCAGGCTGATGGCAACCAGGAAATTGTGGATCCCGACATGAAGGAGTACGTACTTAAAATCGTCCTCGATAGCGCCGTTAAGCCTGTTACAGAAGACGCCCAGCTTCGGATCCGCGCCAAGTTTGTGCCGTATACAACCTTGAGACGACGCTTTTGGAGGAGCCTAGCCAAAGCCTATGATGCCGATAATCATACTGGCCGTTTCAGTAAGGTCTTGATTCAGACGATGCTCGAGGGCCTTGACTCGACCTTGTCCAGCAAGACGATCGATAGTTTCTTTGCACCTTTCAACAAGGATCCAGAGCATGACGAGCTGACATTTGATGAGCTGTTTGAGCGGCTGGAGCGGCAAGTCCGACTGCAGGACAGTAAAGTGGGCCAAGTCCCCGACTCGAAATCGAAGTGGTTTAGACGTTCACAAACCCCAAATGCATTGGAGCCTGGCATGAATGATGATAGGGAGCACCAGGAAGAAGTCGAGGAAGATGCAGAGCTGTATCGCCATCTGACCCATCACCAAAACCCAGCGGACGTTGTTGAGCCCACTGAGGCTGATTTTGACCCACAGACAACTGAGGGCGAGCATATCATTCGGATATCGACGTGCCCTATCTGCCATGATGCTGGTCTTGGGGACAAACTTGAGACGGATGTCATCACCCACATTGCGGTCTGCTCTAGTAATGACGGCTTTAATCTGGACAAGCTTATTATGGGTGACTTTGTTACCGAGGCAAATGCTCAGCGCAAGTGGATTACCAAGGTCATTAAGAGTCTTGGTTATGGCAGATATATCCCTGGAAAGGTGTGTGTGACAGGTTCATATGCCACTATTTTGGAAACTCTATACATTCGTGGACCAAATGAGCTATGCTGATATTTTCGTGTTATTCGGTGCACTTTAGAGCAACGCGAACATCATTGTGCAAGACCGCACTACGGGAGCTATGATTGAGGAGAAGATGCCAACATTCATCCGGCTTGGCATTCGTTTGTTGTACAAGAGCCCCGCAAATAAGATCCGCGTTACCAAGATCCTGGCAGATATGTCGAAGAAGCAAGGGCTCAAGTTTGATGACCCACGATCGAAGCGAGACATTGAGCCGTTCATTCGCTTCCATATGCTTGACATGAGGGAGGTTCTGGAACCCATCCAGAACTTTAAAAACTTTAACGAGTTTTTTTACCGCAAGCTCAAGCCCAATGCCCGGACACTAAGCTCACCAGGGGATGACCGAGTTGCCGTCAGTGTGGCGGACTGTCGAATGACCTGCTTCCAGACCATCTCCGATGCACAGGAATTCTGGATCAAGGGAATGCAGTTTACGATCTCTAGATTGCTGGCCGATGACGTTTTAGCTAAGAAGTACGAGGGCGGCAGTCTAGCGATCTTCCGCTTGGCTCCCCAAGACTACCATAGGTGGGTGCCTGTGCTGATCTACCAACACACACTCCATTATCTTACTGCCTTACTACTGTGGACTGATCTGTGCTCCCTCCCAAAATAGATACCACATCCCTGTGAAAGGGACCCTTTCAGAACCAAAGTTGATTGAGGGGGAATATTACACTGTTAACCCAATGGCGATCCGCAGTCAGCTGGATGTCTACGGTGAGAACAAGCGCATGGTGTCGACGATCAAATCCAAAGAGTTTGGCACAGTCGCATATGTGGCTATTGGCGCGATGATGGTGGGCTCCATCGTGTTGACGACCGAGGCAGGCGAGGCGGTCGAGCGGATGGACGAGCATGGCTACTTTGCATTTGGCGGTTCGACCATTGTTCTGCTGTTCGAGCCAAAGTCTATCCAGTTTGATGAAGACCTAGTTCAGTCCTCCAAAAAGCAGGTTGAGATGCTGGTGAAAGTCGGTTCGCGTGTCGGTCTCTCGACGAGAGTCTGAGTTAGCTTGTAGTTAGCTCCATAATAATAACGCATCGCATAATAACAGGAGACTTCAATGAGCAGATGTGCTATGGCACGCGAATCTGACGAGAAATAAGAGAGTGTTGGAGCGGCTGAAAATATGGGAGGCTGGAAAGTGTTATCAGCGATACAAAATATGCGGATGAATTCTCAGCATGCTTGCAAACTGGAAGCTGATGAGCGAGAGAGTGAAAACTAATCTTGTCAAAAATACCTTCATAGAAACCGTGGTGAACCTCCCCCCCCCCCTCCTCCTCCGCGTTATTGTGTTTTGGATAGCTGTTACTATTTATTCGACATTACATCAAAGGTCGTGGAAAGCCCGCACGGCATCAGTGTATCTGCCTTGATCACAATACCGAAGTCCTCTGTCGTTGCTGTTAAGTCTACTATCCTGACATTGTAGTCCAACGCACACGTTATGTTGCATGAGAACCTCCTTGAGAACCTTACTAGCCTGTGCTTGCGATGACAGAGAGCCGTGAATGCAAGTCAGCTTTGGCCAGTTCTGCATCATCCATTGGATATCCTCCTGGTTCATATCCTTGGCAGCATTAAAAAGCAGCCGGCGCAGATGCTTGAGTGTTCCCAATTTTTCAAGCCCTCGTCCCTGGAGCGTCAGATCCAAGTCCATGGCTTCACGGTAGTAATTCCAATGAACCCTCATATCCAGCACCTCCAGTTGCGTGAGATTTGAAAGTGCTTTCATGAGATGCCACGAACTGTTGGCCCTGGAGGCCAAAACATCGGATTGCTCCTGAGGCGATAGCTCATTCCAAGAACGTCCCCTCCTTGTATAATAACCATAGCTCTCGACCCCGACAACAAACGTCTTCAAGCGAGTGCAAATCCATGGCTTGCCATCGATGATGTCCTCCGCATCGACCAAAGGGGCCATGAAATGCTCAAGCATTGGTGTAGACGATAGAATCTCGAGAATATGCTTACTCTCTATCCCTCTTGCGTGACATAGATCTAGGACCTTAAGTGTCTCGAAGTGGTGCCCGTCCAAGAGGGCACGAAGTGAGCGAGCTCCAAAGCACGAGTCCTCAAGCCCAAGGGTCTCGGCACAGGTCATCGATCTCAATATGATTGAAAGTTCGAGGTCCGAGAGTGAAATTATATCATCGAGAATGAGAGATCGGAGATGAGGCCAGCTCCCGTGGTTGAACCGCCCAACGAGTTCAGTGCCAGTGGGTGTTGAGCCAAACATCGGGGCGTGGTTGGTCAACAGCACCAATGAAACGAGGCTTGAGCATTGCGAGATGAATTCCAACAGCGTTACGTCGGCAATGTCAACGGCTCTACAAATGTCGAGACATTTCAGGCGCGATAATCCCTGTTCCATCGAGTGTACATCCGATGCTCTCCAGGGAAGCTGCAGATCGATCAGATGGAGCTCCGAGACCAGCGAGGCTGCCTGGTAAAAGCTGGCAAAGTGCGAATTTGGGATAGTGCCTCTGGTGACCCTCAGGACATCCAGTTTATCGAAACCTCCCACTCCGCTCCACATGCACTCTGTTGACCTCACTTTGAGGACAGAGAGTTCAACTTTCCTAAGAGTGCTCTTGCTGCCTGTCACCATCCCTCTTCGAAGTTCCCAGTCTGGAACCGAGCCCCATACGCTGAAAGCGAGTGTCTCCAAGTTACAAAGGCTTTTGATACGACAGTACTCGGTTTCCATGCCAATAAGCTCGAGGTGGCGAATGCAGCAACTTTTCTCCTGCAGCTGCCGCACGGTCGGAATATGCACTTTGCTGAAGTCTATTCTGACGGTGTAATACAGGAATACAATAAACGAGTCATGCCAATCTTTACAAACTCGAATGCAGCTGAGAAGGGTAGGTTTGTCCAAGCCCACGCCGCAAATGTGTCGGATCTCAGGAAGTGCAAGAGGATTTGTGATTGGACTAGGCTTTGGATTCATGTTTGTCAATGACAGGGGGGGTCATGATGGGAAGTAAGAGCGATTGGTGCTTCAGCAAATGGCGGCAACCTTGGACATATTTTGATGGCCTGTGATCTATCGAGCTGGAGAGACACGACTTGAGTGCCTTCCGTGAGGGCCACACTGGCACCAAACAGTCATCCTTCACTAAGAGCCAGGTGTCGCCTCTGCTCCGAACGTGAGAGCACCTCATTTTCCTCATTGTCGCTCTAGATAGATAAATAGATAGATAGAGGGTAGTCTCCAATGACAGTACACAACAGGGGCCCCGGTTCAGAAGTGTACAAGTGGACGTGCGATTTTATTGCATGAGGCAAACCAATCTCAAAGGAATACAACAATGTGATAAGAAAAATGACCGAACCGTAAATGGACGCTCTTGATGAACGGGAGGGAGAGAGTGGGCTATGTATAGGGATGGCGCGTATTGGAGGGGGGTGTGGGTGCGAATGAGAGGGTGTTTTTTTTTGCTTATTCAATCTTCTTGTCCGACTTCTTCAAAAGGCCCTTCTCCTTGGCAAACTGCTCTGCCTTGGAGTACACGGTGTCCCAATGACCCTGTGCAACCTCACGACCCTTGCCAACATGGGCCTGGACGAGGTCGTTGGCCTTGGCAAGATGGGCGTCAACCAAAGTCTGGTTGTCAAGGTACAGGCGAGGTGCCGCGAAGAGTGAGATCAGGATCATGGACAACAGACTCGTTGTCGAGAACCAGGAGCGGAGTGTCCAGATGGCGTAGAAGATACCAACAAACTTCAGACTGCGCTTGTTTTCCTCGATCAACACAACCTTGGCGAGCTCAGTCAGAACGACATTAAGACCATCTGTCACGTAGTCGACATGGCTGTGGAGACGATTTGCATCCAAGTGCACGAACTCTGCAGAGCGAGAGTAGTACTTCCTAGATGATCAAACGAAACAACGAGGCATTAGACATCTATTTGCAAGCCAGTGTACCTCTACGTTGTGGCTGCAAGCGAGAGGCGAGGAAGGCTGACTGACTTACTCTAATGGGCGAGGGGCGGACTTGCCGGTGACGCGGTTAAAGACGAGGAGACCGTTGACGTAGACGAAGGCGCCGGCGATGCCGAAGACGAAGAGCGCACAGGCGACGTTCAACAGCGAGACCCATCGGCAGGAGAGGACGAGGGCCAGCGACGATGCCAAGACACCGGCAGAGACCTTGGGGTTCTCCCAGAGGACGAGGCTCTTGAGTCTGGGAGTCATGTACGCATAGGGATCTAAGAGGACGGGAACACGCAGTGAAAGAGTGGGCGACGTGGCACGACGTGGGAGGTTAGTTCGGGGTACTGACGCGGGAGCTGGCGCGGAGTGCTGCGGGTGCACGCGACACCTCGTTCGCTGATAGGGACACGACGCACCCACACACACACACACACACATGTGAACCTGGGCGGTGTCGGTGTGCACTGCGGTAACATTGCTTTTGGTCTGTCACCATCCCCTCATCCGTTGTCACCATCGACCCTCCCTCTGCTGCAGCACATACAATGCACGACCCCGTCCCCTATTCTTATGCAGTCTGCAGTGGTTGTTATTGTTATGTTTGACGGCGCGACCTTGTGCATGAAAACAATGGGAAAAAGAAGAAAAAAAAACAGCGTTTGGGTCGGAGCACAACGATAAGCAGGGAAACGCATGTGCCATCGAGGAGCAATCACCCAGCGGAACCCTTTTTTCCCTGAATACTCCCACCTTCCCGTCGACAGACACGAGCCGGTCCCGGTTCATGAATGTTATCGTTTCCCACCAAGGAGGAGGCCAACAGGGCTTTTGTACAACACGCATGCACACACGCACACCCCCGCACACCCCCGCACACACAGCACACAGAGCACACACATACACACACACTCGCTCTCGCTCTCTCGAGCAATCGTGTCCTCGCTATCATTCTCACTCCGTCTATTCACGTATACCCCCTCCCTCTCTCTCTCCACCTCACCAGGGCGCAGATGATCCTTGGCAAAAGGGACGTACCGGCAGAGGTGTCAGTCTTGACCTTTTCTGCAGAGTCAGACGAGCTACGTTCGCGGCGGCCGAGGGCTGCGTCTGTGACCGAGGCGTTCACGGTCGCGGCATTCTCGGTGACAGTGCTCTGTTGCTGGATAGTCTCTGTGCTTTCGACGTATTCTTCGACGTAATCGATACCAGTGGTCTCGTGTTGGGCCATGTTGATGTATATGCGATGAGCTGAGGTGAGGCTTGAATTTGTTTGGTGGGAGTGAAAGGATGGGCTGGAGTGAAAAGAGAAAAGGAAAAGAGAAGAAGAGGGAGGGGGAGGGAAGTAAGATGGGTCCTTTTATCAATCCCAATCAATGAAAAAGACTGCATAAATACGAAATAGACAGTGGCTGACAGAAGGCACGCACACTACCATGTATCATTATGGCGTCGTCTTCTTTTTGCCCTCCCGTCCTCATCGCCTCTTCAACCTCTTTGATGGCACCACCATGCCTTCGTACGATCGATCGTGAGAGAAACCTTGCGGCCAGGAGATGAGAGCCTCACTCCTGTCCTTGCTTATGCATGCAAAACAGGTCCAAAAAGATAAAGGGCACACCACTGATAGTAACACGTATTTCGGCCCAAACGAATCGCACATTTGGTTTGGCCATCGTCAGGGGCATTTTTCGAACACTGAAACTCCATTGCAGAAAGGAGAGAGAGGGCCCATGTCCAAGTCAAAAATTGGTCGAGTGAGCGCCTTCAAGTGTCAAGTGTGGGAAATGAGGTTGCACAGAACACGAATAGGATGAATAAGATAAATACGATAAAAAGAAAGGGGCCTATGCGCTCGTCAAAGTGTGGTTGAATACAAGCACGAGATCGCAGTAGTAATGACCATCCTCGTAACATTTATCGCGCCGCTCTTAACTCGTCAGCACTGGGGGGCTGCGATGTAACGTGGCGACTTGCAGGAGCAATACAAAAAAACACGATATAAAATACACGCTCGCGCGCAAGGGATTTATTGGTTATTTAGATGAATCCAATCTTGTTGGCAACATCGAGGGCATCGACATCGGCGGTGAGTTTGATGTAGGCCTTCTTGTTTCCATCGGGGCTAAAGAAACCGACAATAGAAAGGGTAGGAGCTGTCAGATTCACAGCTCTGTTGCAACATTACGACATCAATTTGGAGAAGCGCCCGACCCGTGTAAAAGCCCAGTCTCTGTTCGCGTTATCGGCTTGTATATTCGTGTTGATACAAATTAAGAGCTGGCGATAATATCTAAGACCGCTTGATACGCGTGATACACCTCCAGCTTTCGATAACCAGCCTCTTTAGAACTCCACGAGATACACGTCGTGTTTCGTGGCTACTCTGCACACGTGCTCTATTCCTGCCGCTGTGCTTCAGCTGTGTGTTGTTTTGTTGACTGCTGCTTTGCTCTCACTTTCCGGGATGGCGGCAAACTTGTCGCAATATATGAATCCGGTTTTGGACGGAAAGAATACAGAAAACGACAGGCACATATCTTACCGAATGAGGGTGTTGACCTTGAGAGCGGTAACATCGTACATCTTCTTCAAGGCATCCTTGATCTGGCGCTTGTTGGCCTTGACGTCAACGAGGAAGACAAGGGTGTTGTTCTCCTCGATCTTCTTCATGGCCGACTCGGTGTTGAGGGGGGACTTCAAGACCTTGTACTGATCCAGACGGGGAACGTGAGGAACAGCCTTGCGGGCATACTTGGGGTTGCGGGCAAGCTTGAGGGTCTTGGGGCGGTTGAAGGTGGCCGAGGTGCGGATCTTGCGAGCCTTCTGACCGTTAACACCCTTCAAGGCGGCCTTCTTTGCGGCGAGAGCCTTGTTCTTATCCGAAGGAGCGGCTATTATGGCAAAGTCGAGGGTGCACGATAACGAGGTCGGTCAGTCGACATGATACGAGCAATAAGTACGCCCCACGCTCTTCCTTCGAGTCCTGATCAACTACAGCCTTCCGAGAGTACTTGCGATGCCAATCTTTGGTTTCGCATCCATTCTAAACCATCCAGCGCCAGCCTCTGATCCCGACTCGACTCCATGCGTGAACATGAAACCAGCTGCAAAAGATGGTTGTCTGTTTCTGCATGAGATGTCTGTTTCTGCATGAGATGTCTGTTTCCGCTTGAAAAATCATAGGTGATCGCTGCCAGCCACATCTTCGCCCTCCCAGACGCGATTTGATTCCTCTGATCCCTTGTTCCTCGCTTCCTGATGATGGATGTCTGATGTGTGGCGTTTTGGATTAACAAAGTCGAGGTGCCTCTGCCATCGATGGTGGGCGAGTAGTTGGATGCGGGGGCATGGGGCGCATTGTTGGATTGATAGATGGATCAATGGATGTCCTGCTTCTGCGGGATGGATGTGGCCAGGTGTCTCAGCATGGCTACGACCCACAGTCAGTCTCTCTGCGCACCTTTCGTCATTTGAGAAATAATTATCGAGGCAAGAGAGAAGGTTCGCACCAAATCCGTCACAGCGAACCCATAATTGCAGTGAAAGAGGCTCTATCTACACGTGATGTATCATGTGACGACTCAATGCATCGAATCGGATGTTTCGCACAAGTAGTGACTAGGGTCAAAGTGGGGTCAGACATGAATAGGGCGCAGTTGGTCAAAAGCAGACTGTCCGACATTGTCCCAGATGAAAGGGACGTCCTCCTTGAAGAGGCGGGCGTTCAGGGCGACAATGTGAGAGAACCCGTAGATGAAGTGATGATAGAAGCCTAGAGGTCGCGGCCGTCTGGTGGAAACGAGGACAATGGCCCCGAATCCTCATTTTATTGTGTGTTTGCGGACGGTTAGACTACTCAAACGATGTTTTGTAGTTGTAACATTAAAAGCATCAACAATAGAATTACAGGCTGTCAGAGCCATAGAACCGAAATCGTGACCATGTATCGCTTCAAAGCGCGGGGCGAGCTCCAGGTACACGCTACGGTATTCAAAAGAGGAGAGCTTGGTTAATCCTCGAACTGTCACTGTCACCCCATTTCTCGCCGTCCTCTTGTGGATAACCCCAAAACGACAATAACAGTAAAGAAGCTCGTGGAAACAAGGCAAGACAGAGAAGCCAAGCAAACACTGGACGTGGTCCAAGAAGTGAGGAGAAAACGAGAGAGGGGAAAGAAACATAGAGAGAGAGAGAAGAAAAAGGCATTTTGGACTTACTTGAAGTTCCTGATGCGGAATGCGGTCTTTCACTCATCTGGGTATATTGTGCGTTTGCTCAAGTCGTAACCCGCGTTGGCTGCTTCCCTGCCCACGGCCTTGAACTCCGTCGTTTCTGTTTTCGATCGCTCCAATGACTGCCTGTAGCTGGTTCTTGAAGACATGCTCTTTGTTGTGCATGCTCCCACCAGGAATCTCAGAGTCGATGCGAGAAAAGTGGTACTACGCTTCAGAGGACAAGCCTCACGCAAAAAAGATTCTCAGTTGAGGAAGAAGGACCAGTCTAGTTAGTCTGCTCAATTTGATCGTCGACCACATTCCAGGGTTGATTATTTTCCACGTTCGCTGCAGGCAGTTTTTTTTCGTGTAACAATTATATGCGAGTTTGCAACGAAAACATCGGATAAATCCACATCGATCGAGGGACGGTGGGGCATGCCATTGTGGAAACGGGCTGGTCATGAGCCGACTTGACCTTGATGGGAAGGTTCGGGAATAAGCTACAGCCCAAGACATACATGGCGCGATCAGATCATTCCTGTTTTTAGGCATCTTCTCCGTTTGCTTTGTTTCTGAGTGGTGTTCCCCATGCCGTACACACACAACCTATAGGACGCATCTCCACAGGACACGACGGATAGTGTACTCTAAAAGCGCCGTTTTTTTGTGTGTACATGCATGGCATGTACTGAGAACATGCTCACGCATCCTAACTTTCTACACGCTGCAACTCAACTCCACAAGGTTTTCTTGAAAAGAAGGTTGCGCTCATCGGCTTCGTTATTCCTGTTGACGCACGCGCACTTGTCAATCGCTCCTATCTCTTGCCGCATGGTCCTCATCTCCCTTTCTCAAGTCGGCAGGGGAGGTGAGTGTAAAGAAAGGGGGTGTGTGATGATCAGCAGTGTGCAGTGGTAGTGTGGTCACTACCCGCGTATTTGTTCTAGTTTGATCTGCTGGGGAGTCAACAAAAGAGAGAGAGAGAGAGAGCGAGAGAGAGAGAGCTGCATGCACAAGGCTACATGTCAACACAGAAGCAAGCCATGTGCCAAATACATGCACATCCCCATGCATCCGCTCTTCATGTTTACCCCCTTCAGGGCCCGGTCAACTGCCAACTCTAAACTCGACACATCGCTGCCTTACCCCGGGCGGCTGGCAAGCGCTGTCTGTCTCTTGAATGACATTTGATCACCAGTCGGCCCACATGGATGGACGAAGAGAGACGATTGCATGCCCAGAGCACAGGGAGGATGGGCGGAGTGCTCTTTGTGCTCTCGTTATTTTGTTCCAACCCCGGCCCTGGGACACTCTTATTTCGAGTACCGATCCATGCACCTTCTGCCTGCAACGGTCGGCGGCCGATCTGCGGGATGCGCCACTTGCCACAGACCCTCTGGTCCGCTGGGAAGGGCAGAGAGCATTGAGCATTGAGGCATTGAGTAGGGGTCGGTGTATATTTCCAGGAGAAATATCTTTACGCACGTATTATTCTTATTTTCTGTGTGTCATCATCACATTGCAAACGGTACCAAATGGGGCGAGTATCGCTTCACGCAAAAGCGGCCTCTTTTTGTGTTGTTCTTTCTCTCCTCTCTCCTCCTCTCTCTTTCTAGTCATTCTTTCCTTTAGTTCCCACCATCACCCTCCCTCTCTCTCCTCCACACATCCGTCTTCCACTTCCCCCAGAACGTCTCTTCCTCGTCCACTCTTCACACATGTCCATCACAGCAAAGCAGTCGGTGACCCCAACAAGCCCTCAGGGTCACTATCGCTTGTCCCAAGAGCAGGAAAGCCCCTTTTTAATCGACTATAGCCAGCATCTCGGCCCTCAGGGCAACAGTTCGAGAGAGGAAACGATACGTCTCTCTTCTTCGTCCTCCTCCCTGTCCTCGACCTCCTCCTCCACACGGCAGACCGGCTCGCGCATCCGTCATGACAGCCGACATGGCAGTCGTCGCAATAGTATCCAACGGGACGAATCTCCTTTGTTTCCGGTATACCATGGTGTCGGTGCAAACACAGACACCTTGACGACCAGCAAGTTTGATCAATACAAGGCTCAGATGGAGCGCCTTCGAGCAGTCCGAGCCACAACGCCGCCGTCCTCTACATCCTCTAGACCGATCGCAGCACATGCTGACGCCAAAAAGTCCGCTGGCTTGATCCCCAAACTGTTCAAAAAGGTCTCGATCTCGAAAAAGTCCACATTTAGTGATGGACAGCCACAGGCAGAGGCAGAGGTAGAGGCAGAGGCAGAGGCAGAAGAGGGTACTCGCGGAACCCTAATCTCATCCCCAAACTGGTTTTTATCTCAATCGTCTCTCGAAAACGAAAATTTCTGTTCACCTGCCCCAGAAATTTCTGCCCACTCGCAGACACAACAACAACAACAGCAACAGCAACAGCAACAGCCACAACCACACCCCCGGACTCGTTCCAGGTCTAACCCAGAAAAGAACGCGCTCAGGGTGCGGCCTGGACTTGTTGACTTTGGTGCCCGAGGATACAGTGGGAATGATCTAGTCGCCAGGACCCGACCATCCACTAGCGTAGTAGAAAGGTCGACGGCGTTGGTGACCGTTGATCAGTCATCCCGGTCACCGTTGGAGGAGCAGCAGGACCGTTGGCGAGATGAATGGCTACGACCCTCGGGGGCAATTTACTCCATGTTCCGGGACCGACCGTCCAAGTTCAATTGCCCACACTGTGGAGCAATCAAGGTGGTGTCACACATTCAGTTTGTTCCCGGGGTAATGTCATACCTGGTAGCCTTTGGGCTTTTGTTCCTGACACTGGGCACACTGTCGTACTTGCCCCTCCGCAAGGGCCACGAAGGAACAAAGGACTGTATCCATTGGTGTCCGCAGTGTGATCAACGAGTCGCCAGGTTTAATCGTGCAAATGCCTCCTGGGAATGGATTTGATCTCTCTCTCTCTCTCTCTCTCTCTCTCACTGTCTACCCCTCCCCCCTTGTTTCTTAATTCCGTTGCTATTTTCTGTTCCATTTAATTTTACTAGTTGCTGCTTCGCTTGCTTTTTTTGCGTGTCTTTTTTTCTATTCCTTGTAGCATTTACATCATAATAACCATCATCTCCCCATTGCATGTGCCTTTTTTCAATTGACTGGCTACTCCACAATTTCTACCTGCCCCCCCCCCCTGTTGTATCATGTACCATATGCTGTTGCATTAGAGCCCACGTTTTGTCGGCTTCCCCGTATTCAAATAAAGTGTATTCCATCGTAACGCGAATGATACCCGTCAGGGGGAGAAAACCCTGCACCGTTT